>PVJX010048131.1:0-11612 GCA_004027295.1 Dolichotis patagonum
ACATGCCAAGAGTGGAATTAGAAAGGAAGAGCTATCTTTGGGGAGAGAGAATAGAAGATATTTCACTGAAAAGATAATGGTGTTGCACAACTTATGAAGCTAAAAATCAAACTGTTTGGCCAGGAAGCAGTTCAAAATGTGTTAACATAAGAACATGACACTCAAAATCTTCACTACCCTAACCCCAAGCTCTGTTCCAATCCTGTCTCCCTGACATGTACTCGTAAAGAGCTTATTCCCACCAGTTCAATGTGTAAGCATCGCTCAACACACGACACAATTTCATGGGATTCTTTTGCAGGTGCTGTTTTCTACAAGTTGAATGTCCTTTGCTTTAATTCTCTCAAGGTTTTAAATATCTCCAGTTAATGTCTTCTAAATGCCACTCTACCCAATGTTGCCACTTGGAATGTTTTCCTTCTTCTAACATTTTTTGCATATACTTCATATCACACATTGTTTTAAACCATATATATATATATATATATATATATATATATTCCTCAAAACAAACACTAAGATCATGATCATTGTTAATACTAATCGCATTTTACAGATGAAGTAGGTGTCACACAGAAAGGTTAAATGATTTACCCAGGCTTATACAATAATAATGGCTTGCATTTGTTGAAAACTGTCTTACACCATTGGTCTATTTGCTGTTCAAATCAGTTTTGCAAAGGAGTTATTACTCCATCTGTTTAGTGGTGAAGGAATGGAGAGTTAAAGAAGAGACTACTAACAGACTCCCGCTGTGGTAATCAGGCGGAGCCAGGATTCAAACCCAGATGGGTACAACCCTGTCATCCCCCACATGGTCCATTGCTGTGCCTCTCTGGTTTTTCTGTATGTCCTAATCAGGTTCAAAGACCTCCGGAAACAATGATGCCCTTCACGCACAGATACGTATACTGAGAGACACTCGGGTCCCTTCCCCATGGTTCTTGCCCCTATGTTGCCTCACCTCCCTCAAAATCTAAGAGGGAGGTGATACCCAGACACCATGATTGCTGACCTCCTTATCCTGTGTAACTGCATTCTGGGTGTTTGTTCCAGAAAGCTAGAGTCTCCCGAAAAAGAAGGCAGTAGTTTCTATGGCAAGTGGTTGATAATCTAAGACCTGCTATTCACACATGTTCATGAGAACATATGTATGGGCACTGAATTAATCTATGAGCCACTTGATAATTAACTTTAATACATAAAGTAACATACAAATTTATAATGAAAGTGAGCAAATAAACAAAACTATCTTTTAGTCAATATAAAACTTCAACTATTCCCAGCCCAATGAAATACATATGATCTTATAAGATATAATTGTAATTCTGATCACATCTCTGTATGTGATTGCTTCATGAGTTGAGTTAACAATCTTATTATTTGTTCAAACTTTTAATTTTTTATTTCTCTTTCCTAAAATATCACCATTTTTAAAAAATTAAGACATGATTTTTACAGAAAAGGAAGGTTTTCCTTAAGATCATTTTATACATGTAAACAGCGGACTAGAATACCAGTGTTAATAGATCTGAAGTTCTTTAATTCTTTATTCCTCAGAACCTGCAAGCATTTACTGCAAGTTGTGATGCACAAGAATGTTATTTCTAAAGAGATTATTTGACACATCGTTATATCCTTGGCCTTGTCTTAAAAGCTACCTAAGAGATGATGACTGAAACTTAGCTCCTCACATACTAAGATCATACTCTAGTACAAAAATAATTTGAATGTTTAGTTGGAAAAATAAATGCAAAACATTAATGGCATCCCAATTTTGTAAAACATTTCATGGATTATTAAATGCTTTCATAAACATTGTTTCTATGTAATTATCACAATACTGTATAAGACAGGGAGGGTAAGATTCATTTCCCAATACTGCGTGTGTGTGTGTGTGTGTGTGTGTGTGTGTGTGTGTGCTTATACAACAGTTGCTCAGATTTTCATAGCTAGTAAAAGGAAGCAAAGCTAATTGAAGCTATTTTAAGTCAAATTTGTTTCCACATATGATTTATCTTTTTAATGCCTTCCAGAGATTTCACAAATTATGTAAACCAAGACCCGTAAGTCATAGACAAAGAAACTGAGTTCCACAGAGGCATAGTGACTATTATAGTGACTAGTTAGTAGTCAACCCCTAGAAACCACTTCTCTGCCCTTGGAATATTTTTCCACTATACCACATTAATTTACATTGAAGGAAACCTGTTATGAAAGGAAGTAGAGAATGCTGCTAATTTGGTTATTTGTTGCCTTACAGTTCTACCCAAGGACAAGCATTTGGTGTTGCGCACACAGTCCCACAGCTTCTTGTTTGGTTTCAACTAATGAGGCTACCCATGCAAGCAAGTGAGGAAGGAATTAATCATCACTACAACTAGCACTGGCCCAGCCTGAATTCACATGAAATTCTCTGTCAAACCAGCACCTCCCCAACACCACAACAGCACAGAAAAGCCAATATTTGAGAAGGTCTGGCAACAAGAAAAGGAACCAGGCTGGGAGGAGGTTAAACAGAAAATAGCAGTTGTTTTGTTTGAGCTTATAGAGATCTCACATCATCACAAAGCTGAATGCCCACGCAAGCCCTGAACTTGAGCACATGTGCCCGAGCTCACCACCCCCTCACCACACTCCTCTGCTCCCAGTTAAATTTACACTCTTGTCCAGAACCATGGGAATAGGACCACAGCCTGTCCTGTCTGACCATATGGGTTGAGAGTCTCTGTCAACACCAATACTGTTTTGTACCACTGACTAACATGCTTTCAACGTTATTTCTTAGAATTTTTTTTAAATTATAGAATTAAAATTCTGAAAACTTAATAAAGTGTTCCTTCCAAGTTATTTGCCATCAAAAAAAAAAAAAGAATCTTAAATGCTGTTCTGTGTGGCAGTTGAGAAAAATGGGCTTTAAAATTAAATGAGCCTGGATTTAAACCGTAAATACTCGATTTATTAGCTGTAGGTTATTTGACTCCACCAAATAGCATCTATAAAATAATACATGACTTTCAGATGAGTGACTGAGTATTCAATAAGACTATACATATAAAGCAATTGGTTTGGTGTCTATCACTGGATGAACACTACCTAACAACTGGGCTTTTTTCTGTAAAAAGTGCCTACGATCAACGACCTTCATTTTTCTCAAACATAATGACTGAGTATAAATATGAATATTGGGTAAGTAACTGACATTTATTCATTATTTCCATCTGACAAACCCTGAAAAAAGCCTTGCTGGGAATGGTGGGGCATACCTGTAATCCCAGCACTTGGGAAGCTGAGGCAGAAGGGTCGTTGAGGTTGAGAGCAGCTGTAGATATATAAGCGAGCACAAGACCACACTCTGCCTCAAAAAAAACAAAAATGGAGACGGGGGGGCGGGGGAGAGAGAGAGAGAGAGAATGAGAATATTCTGCATATGTATTTACTGCGATAATCATTAAAAGCCATTCTGCTTCCAAGTTTTCAGAGATAAATGAAGATGTAAATAAGCTATGTATATTGCTTTTAAAAAAATTCCTTGTTTATTACTTCTAAGCCTTAGGAATGCCAGCCTCCTCTGCTATAGTAAAACTCCTGAAGTCAGAGACTATGTCTTCCTTACTTGGCATCTCAGTACCTACCTAAAGCACTATCTGGCCCTCAGTCAGAACTCAGTAACTACATGTTAAATTTGACTTAAAGGAAACAGAATCATTGTTTTTAGGACACATTGGCATCTACTATTTAAGAATGTAAATGATGTTTTGAATCCACATAACCCTTTTTTTAAGATTTACAATCCACATTATTTATTCAAACAATAGGTCTCTAGGAAGGAGAATTTAGATTTTTATTATTTATAAACACATTCCCATACAAAATTAACTGATAATGTTAAGGTAGTAACAATTAGTTCATATAAGTGTGTAACATGGAATACGACAGAACTCCCTTGCAGGGTATTAGAGAGTTCAGATATTCTGATGGCATACTGACCATCCACCAGATGACATTTTGAAATGTACATGGCGTCCGTTACCTATAGATGACCTAAACTGATTCTACTGACCCACCTCCCCCAAAAGAGTTCCTTATACTCTGAGTATCACACTGCAAATGATGGATGCCATTTAAAGGATAACATCCCTAGAGGGATAGATTATTCAACAAATAGCTCTTCCCGGCCACAGAATATGCCTTCAGCTCTACGGAGGTTATCATCCTTTAAGGTATCTTCCTCTTCTTCTCCTGCCACAATATTAAAGCCTGGCCCAATATCTGCCAAGCATTCTGGGGCTGAGACATTATGAGAAATTATTCACCTTGGAAGCTTGGTCCATAATTTGACTCTTAGAAAGGAGACTTGCCCTTTGTAAGGAATAGTATTTGATGCACAACATCCAGAGTTTATCACATGAGTATTTGACACACAGGATTTTTTTTAAAGAATGGTAAATTAGAATCCACTGACAAAAGAATCTAATTCCACTATGTAACCAGAGCTTCTAGCAATTGATTTCAAGTAGATGCTGCCTGATTGCTTCTCCCCTTATTTATATGCAGAAATCTCAACCTCATCTCATGTTAGTGGCAATCTTATTAGCATGACTGGGTCCTCCTTTAGTGACTGTCGTCTTTCCACGGTGCGCCTAAGACACTTGTGCACCTAAGTTCCCCTTGTTATTTTATTCATAATTTTGAACTGTTAAATAACTCTGGTGTGGAATTAAAAATCAAAATGTGCAACAGTTCAATATAAAGTAATGCTAAAAAGCTGTCTTTCTTGAACTATACCTTACCACAAATTATTATTATTTAAGTGCAAAGCAACACTTTGATTTTTCTGACTTGATTTCAAGACTTGGGAAAAAGTCCTTTATGATTCCAATAACCTGAACTAATTTCAATTAGCATTAGATTTTGAAAGTCTTTTCTCTAGGTACTATAAGACACAATACTGTGACCTCCTTTAGAGCAAAAAGAATGACTCGTTTATTTAGTGAAGAAATAAAAATAGAGAGAAACCAAATTACCATGCATGGTATATATAGTGGGAGAAGTGCAGAACAACAAATTGCTTTGCTGCTCAAAGCAGGGGAAATCACCACTATTTGTGAAGACCAAAATAGGCATCACTGAGGAGGCAGCACTTACATGGGCCCTGATGGGTAACAGAGATTTTGACGGGCATTAAGTCATGACTATAAATTTGACAAGAGAAGCAGAAGACCAATAACTCTGTATGGACTCCACTTGGATTCTAATTCTTATTGCATTCTCAATTCGCTGT
Organism: Dolichotis patagonum; assembly: GCA_004027295.1. Taxonomy (NCBI): domain Eukaryota; kingdom Metazoa; phylum Chordata; class Mammalia; order Rodentia; family Caviidae; genus Dolichotis; species Dolichotis patagonum. The sequence continues at coordinate 5,285 of PVJX010048131.1, forward strand.
GTGATTCAGGAAAAGTCATTTAAACTCTTTCACCTTGACTACTTTCTGGTAAAATTGAGTCTTTTAGGATTGTGTAATAATTAAATGAAATTATAGAAAACACTAACTACCATGGAGGAGTTTATTCTAAATTATGTAGCAACTAGGAAACCAATACAACTTTGTTTTTGTTTTTAATGTGGGACCAGTGAAATTAGGAGTGCACTTAAGAAGAGGAATCTGGCCTTGATTACCAAAGATGGGCTGAAGATAGGGTAGATAAGATGTGCAAAATGGATATTAGAAAAAGCAGACCAAAAGAACTGAGAGATTTAGCTAACAGTAATAGGAACATAAACAAGATGTTTTCTCAACTATCATTAATATTAAATAATTTAGATATCAGGGAGAAAATTAGAAGGTTACAGATGACTGTTTTTTGCCTAGAAAATTACTATGTCACTAAATAAAACAGGGAAGTCAAGCTAAAAAATTACCTAAAATAAAGCTAAAATAAAGCTAAAATATCACAATAAAGTGACATTTTATAGCTTGCCATAGAACATGAGTTTAAAGTCTAGAGGACAGCCTATAAATACTTAAAACTAGGTGTTTTGACATGACAATCTGCAATCACATGCAGATAACAGGAAAAGAGATAGGAATAAAAAAGATAATAGGATATAGATAAATAAGAAATAGATAATAGAAAATAGATAATAGAAAAGATAATAGGAAAAGAAACAGGAACAGGTAAGACCTTTAGGAGTGAAGGAAGAAAAAAAAAATAAAAGGAAAGGAAAGGACACCAAGAAAAATGGAAATCCCGGGCTCGGGATTTAGCCCAGCGGCATAAGCGCCTGCCTGGCTAACGCAAGGTCATGAGTTCCATCCCCGGTACAAAAAAAAAAAAAAAAAATACCACCCCCACCTTGTAAGGAGCACAAAAAACTGGGAAGTAGGCAAGGCCAGGGGCCTGAACAGGTGGCAAGATCACTGCGGAGTTGCCCAGGCTTGATAGCTATGAGTTTTTCATCGTCTTATTTCTTGTGGAAATGATCCCAGTCAACTAAATTTCACAGCTTTAGAAGAAAATATTCTTCCTTGTGTTACTGTGCTTTTCATGACTTTGCCACAGTGTGGGAGTTGTAAATACCCTCCCAGAATGAAAGACTTAACTGGGTCTCAAGTTCAAACTCTATGTTCAGAAATACCTCTTATGTTTATGCATAAGGCATAAAGACCATTCTCTGTGATCCAATTTAAGTTTTTACCAAATGATGATGATGACAATAATATCAAGAAAGATAAATATGCTTTGCATATATCTCTCTTTACAGTTACTGTATGCATTAATCTTTCATGAAGCAAATATTTCCCATATTTTCATCTTCTTTTTGATATGAGGGGTATTCCTGTATTCCTAAAGTGGACCCTACAGAAAGAAGTAAGAGAAGATGAGATTGATAAAAATCTTTTCTTCAAGGACATCACATTTTGTGTGTTTAGGTGTATGTGTGACCTCAAAACTGGCATTGGTAGCTGCTATATCCCTTTCTCTATATATTCCACTTTCTTCTTGACACTACAATTGATCTCATGCCTGTATTTCATGCAAACCACACTCCAGACCCTGTCAAAGTATCTGTTTTTACTGTCCCATCATCCCCATCATTAGGCACTCAGTGCCTAACTTCACAATTTATGCTGAAATAACCATAACTCTTACCTTCCCCCCTTTTTCTTCTTTTTACCATCAGAAAGCTATCCCTTGGATCATCTTATAAATCAAAGTCTTAGCTATAGTGTACTATCTCTTACTAATTTCTATTTGTGTGATTTTAAATTTTTCTGTTTATTTTTTGATTATCCAACTAAAATTTGTGGAGCATCTGTTATAATAGGTATTTCTCATTTTTACATCTACTTACTGTCTTTTGCTTCAAAAGATTCACTTTGTTTCAACTTTTAGTACAGATAGTCCTTACAGAACCCCCAAGTGGGATATTTGATTTGGGTATAAAGCAACTATAGCATCTGTGACATGGAACCATAATAATTGATACAGAAATAAGAAAATAAACAAATTCAGACCTCTGGAAGTGGATCCAAAACTCATAATAAATGCTTCAAAGAGAAGACCTCTTTTCTGAGGGTCTGGATGCAGGGATATTATGAGTCTAAAGTTGCTCAGATCATACTTGAAATTCTCAAGTAAACCAACCAACAAGATTCTTTCATAAAAATGAATCAGGTGGGGCCAGGGATTTAGCTCAGTGGCACAAGGGTCCACGTGGCAGGTGCTAGGTTATGAGTTCGATCCCTGGTACTCCCCGCAAAAAAATGAATCAAATTTGACTTCTTCCTGTCACAATTATATACCCTACTAACACATTTACTATGTGCCAAACACTAGGTGCTAGAGAAATGGAAATAAAATAGGTATCTATTGGCCTATAAAAGACTCACAGGGTAATAGATAAAATATACATGTAAAGATCACAAATCAACAATGTACACGGTATAGGTAGTACCTTGAGAACCAGAGTCAAAGAACTTGTTAAATTCCTATATTTTCCAAATAAAGGGTCTGGGGATATATTCACATGCAAGAAACTTTTCCAATTGGTATGTGCATCAAAAATGTAAATGTAAATGGACATAAATCTCAGGTGGGCAAAAAGATGGATAAACTGTATACAATCACAACATGGATTATATAATTCAGTAGAGGATTCACAAACATGTGGATAGCGCTGAATGAAAAAAATGAGGTCACAAAAGAATACTGTTGTGGCTTGAATCTTTAATGTCTCCCAAAGCTTATGGGCTCAATGTTGGGAGGTGGTGGAACCTTCAAGAGCTATGGCCTAGTAGGAGGAAGTTGTGTCATCTAATACATGCACTTTGCCCTTTTTGTCTCTATCACTCTATCTCTCTGTCTCTCTGTCTCTCTCTATCTCTCCCCACACCCATCCCATTCCTTTCCTGAGTGTCATGTGATGAGCAATCTCTGTTGCTACAGGCTCCTTCCAAGAAGGGCTATGCTACCAGAGTCCCCGAAGCATCAAAGTCCAACAATCACGGACTAATATTTTTGAACTCATAAGCCAAAGTAAACCTTTCACCTTCTCAGGTGTTTATGTCTTTTATTTATTACACTGACAGAAAGCTGAGTAACACAAATACATACAATATGATACCATTCATACAAAGTTTACAAAGAAGAAAACTCTAAAGTAAATGTGAATTAATAAATATGGATTTAAATGATTCTAAAGCATCTTTCAGGATAGTGGAAAGTTGGGTGAAAAGTGAACAACCAGAGGCTTTGCAATGAACAAGTGAAATCAGTAACATTCTATTGTTTAAGTCTGAACATGGACTCTTGGGTGATCAGTTTACAACTATGCTTTATAATTTATACATATACAGTAAAACCTTGAATTTCAAGTAACTTGTTCTGCTAGTGTTCTGCAAGATGAGCAAACACTTCTAACAAATTTTAACTTGATAAACAAGTGATGTCTTGTGATACAAATAATACGTAATGCGAACATCACATGATCAAAATTGAGCCAATAATTCTCTCTCTTCTCTCTCTATAAGATTGTGGGTGAGCATCTCCTGACAGACAGAGGTAATAGAGCAGATCTCAGTGGATGAAAAGGAGAAAAAAGGTGACAGAATCCTTCACCTTAAATGAGATTAGGGAGATGCGTAAAATGTGGGAAACAGTGCAAAATTTTGTAGAAAAGCACCACCCAAGTAAAGCTGTAGCAATGAGTCTGTTTGACAACAGTGCAATGTCACATTTCCACAAAATCTTCAAGAGGAGGAAAAGGCAAGTGCCATTGCATAGGTCCCTTGTTAACGTTGCATGAAAAGAAAAAGATTGCACTGAGCTAATAGATGGCAGTGATTTCATTGGTGATAGTATGAGTCGTTCTGAACAATATCTCCCTCGCACCAGCCATGAGGGTTTTCAAAGGTAAATGCAGGTTAATTTATTTTTCTATGTATTTTATATTTTATTTATTGTTTTGTATTATATTGCAATATTATAATCATTTTATGTGGATATTTTTGTATTGCAGAATGAATCATCTGTGTTTTCATTATTTTCATGGGGAAATTCACTTTGATGTACAAGTACTTTAAATTATAAGCATGTATATATTATCAAATAGTTTTTAAAATATACTTTAAATGTATTCACATTGGTAACTTGAAAACCTACCACTAGACAGGTTGACCCAGATATTGCTAGGGTATTAACAGATGTATGCATATCCTGTATAGGAAGAGATAGCCTTAAGTTTAAGTGAATAAGTTTTCTTCTTGGTCCCATATGTAATAGTGTGATTTATATTTTCAAGATGATTTCATTTCAAATACTGATGAATCAGAAAATGACATTTATACCATTAACCCAAATGCATATACAAATATCCCCAAAGCATTTGTCCATTAGATCCAAAATCACCACCCCAGTAAAAACAACAGAGGGATAATTATTTTTATGACTGATGGTTGTGTAGAACTCCTGGGTTTGTTCATTTGAATTTAATTATTTCTAATGAAATCTCTCCCTTTGGCCCTCGCTAAGGTATAGGATCACTTGAGCTATGATGGCAGGTCTCAACTTATGAGCACAACTTGTTAGCCCACAGGCATGTTGTCTTATACCTGGTGTAGGCAGACAGAGAAAAATTAGGACCTCAAGTGTATCTCCATTGTATCTGCCAACATCAGTCAATGCCAAGCTGTGGGAACAATTGTCAAAAATGTAGGATCATGTCCTACTATTAATTAGCTCTTCATCCCATTCAATCATGTTACCAAGTACCTACTACATATGAAGCACTCAACCAGGTATTGGAAGAGATTAAAAAGATGAGACCCAGTTCTCAGGGGAGGAATTATTTTCAAGGTATATGGTAGAGCAGAGGTTCTCAGCTCTAACCTTTATAAGATTCATCTGGAGGGCTTGTTAAACCATAGTTTCCAAGATTTCTATTATGTTCCCAATTAATGTGATGCTCTAGGTCTAGGTACAACTATATGTGAGAACCATATGATAGTTTGTTCTAGCAGTCCAGAAAATCTCTCAAGTAGTTAGCGTATCTGAAACTCATAGAAAATTTTGGTACTCTATAAAAGTCCCCAGAAAAGACAGAGTCTGGGGCAACCCGCTCAGGACCCCCTCTGTCCCTCTCCAGACAGGAGCTTTCTCTCAATAAATATATTCTACTCTCAAAAAAAAAAAAGAGAGTTTCCAAAGATGGCGGACTGGTAGGTAGCAGGAGAGAGATCCTCTCTGAGAGGGACAGCTTAAATGCCAGAATTTAACACCCTGGAGAGACCCAAACAGAGAGAGATGGACTCTCTCAACCCAGGAAGAAACTAAAGTTTAAAAAAATGCTCAAATATGAGGTCCCGGGGCTACCATTAGTGAAGCTAAGATCAGCAAGCACAGCACCCTCCTCAAGCCACCTGAATTCCTGCCCAAAAGCGACCTGACTGACCGAACTGCACCAATGCGACTGGCTTGAGTGGCCAGAGAGTGGAGCTGAACAGCCCTGCATGCAGCTCGCCCGGACCCAGCCCTGCACACAACCCACCCAGAGGCACCATGAATCTGCGCCGCAGCCGCTGAAGTTGGAGGTCTGGGAGCCCAGCAGCTCTCAGGGACTAGCATCCACACGCGGTGAATGATGGGACTAAACCCTCCCATGGGAAAGGGGAAAGGGACTGGAAGACATGTTGGATTTGGGCAGGACAGCCCTAACTCCATAAGGAAGTGGCTTCAGTTGGTTGCTCCCCTCACCAAGCAGATTGGTGGAATCTGCTTGCATTGGGCCGTGCCCCTGGCCGGGATCCAGTGGGTTGCTACAAAATAATTCCCTGAGCACAGCTGCACACAGACACAGTGAAACCCTGCAAAGGTTGACTGGACTGGAGGAGAGGAGCCAGCGCACACTGCCCGTGCTTGAACTTCACTCTCTGATAGGGGCCAGCAGAGGACAGAAGCCCCTAGCCTGTGTGCTCCAGAGGAGCCTTAACCAACAAGCAAAGGGGCTGGGAATTACACTGTACACTTGTTTGGAAGGAACCAAAAACATGACGAGAGGGAGAAATTAGAAAAAACCCCCAGCCCCCAACTCTGAGAACATTGATCCAGGAGAGGTAAATACAAAAGAGATTGAGGGCAGCAAACATGCAACATCAAACACAGTGGTAGCAGACATAAAGAGATATCTTCAGGACTTCGTAAGCAGGATCAAAACTGAAATATTAATTCAAATTAAACAAGAGATAAGTAGATTAATAAAAGAAAGGCTGGGCA
>PVJX010048132.1:0-11578 GCA_004027295.1 Dolichotis patagonum
GAGCAGCTCCATTCAGTCCATTCCATCTCATCTGCTGCTCCTTACTCCCTTCCTCAGCCATCCTCTCCGCATTCCAGCTTTCCTCTCTCCTCCGACTTGTTCCTAATTCAGTGTCTATTACATTCTCCTCTCCTATTCTCTCTCCTTTGTCCCTGCCATAAATTCTCTCCTTTCTCTCCACCAAGACAACTTTTCATGTAAGCCCTCCACACCGATTTTAAATCTTCTAGACTCATAAACTCTGCTAGCAGCATCTACACCACTGAGCTCATCAAGAGAACAAGTGCTCAGATCTCAATGTGACACTGCTTAGTACTCATCATGTTCTGGGCACTGTCCTGATGCCTGAACCTCTGTTACTTTATTCAATCATCAAAGCAACCCTTCAAAGTAAAGATTACTGAAGCATTATTGAGCACTAAGATGTTAAGACTGCAGGAGATCAAATAACCCATATCATACATTTAGAAAATATTGGGTCAAGTTGTTTTGACCCAAAATTCTCCTTTCCCTAATCTAGGGTTCTAAATATCACACTATCTGTACTTTATGTATAAGCATATAAACACACCGATGGACTAGACCAAAGAGAATGCTGTGCACTTCTGAATATGAAACATATCCATTTATTTATGAAATAAGATTTATCTTGTCTGCAATTAGATTATTTTAGCTTTTCTTAAGTCTACTGCATGAAGCAGTTTGCACTTTCAAGAAGAAAATTTAGGCTGCAAGGGAAAATAAATCATGCAAGGTAAGTTTAATGGTTTGAGAAAAGACAAGAAGGCAGGAAAATGAGATGAGAAAAATCAAAATCATAAGTAACTACAGATTCGTTTTGTAGTGTGGCTAGTCGAGGCAGCCTGGTAAACTGCTGGCAAGAAGAGCTCAAGGTGATGTGCTAATTCTATTTAAATCTGACAGGTGACTTATCAACTTGGTTCTGTACAAAAACACACAAATATTATGATGGTATAAAGCTGAGAATTTAGAGTCCTACCAAGCACAGAGAAAGAATGGTCTTTAACAGCCTGGAAAGGGAAAGAAGAAACATTCCTGGAAACACTCACTCAGTGATCCTCAAAATATCTGTAGCTCGAGTTAGTGGTCATCCTCCACCTTTTGGAGGATAAAACAAGGTTCATAAAACTCCCAGTGGGCAAGAAAATTGGGGCTGGTGTAAAAATGAATCAAATGAAAGTAATAAAGCCCAGATGAAGAGCTTCATGTTCATTAAAACAAGGTAATAATGGCAGAACAAAAACATTAATAATGTTCTTAAATTAGTCACAAGGATATTGTTTTTGTTGCTTTCAATATACTAATTCTTGGTGTTAGAAACTTATCAGGAATTGTGTATCTTGCTATTGCAAAGAGATATGAACATTTAACTCCATATTACATATAATGGGGGACAGAAAGAGTTCCATTATCAAAATGTACAAACCTAATTTAATTTATGACAATGTTCTAAATTCTTAAATATGTTGGACTTTACTTCTGAGTTATTCTGTTCAGTTAACCAATCTCCTTTTTAGTGACTGGATCATATTATTTTACTTATCGTAGCTTTTTAATATCTATTAATATGTGATATTTCAAGACCTCATTTTTTCGCTTTCTGCTATTCTCTCATGCTTGTCTCTAGGAAAATTTTAGTTAAAATCACCTTATCAAATTCTAAAAAGTAATTTCCCTGGTAAATCTATATAGAGATGGTCACTGACAAAAGAATATGTAATGTTTTACTTTAATGAAAGTATTACCAACTTTACAATGTCTCCTGTTCTCATTCAAGCATGTGATGAATTCTTTCTGTATGGTACATCTGTTGTATTTATTTGCTCTACATCTCTTCCTCCCTACATCTAATGGCACCTCTCACTTTACTTCGGGATCATCCCCTACCACATTACTCACTGTATGGGAGTATGATTCCCTTTCCACTGTGATACCCATGACTGTGCCTCAGTGACTAGTAAATATGAGTGTATGACCCAACCTTGAATAGTCCAGTTTGTTCGTGGCATTTTTCACACTAAAACCAAAGGAAGGTGCCTCTATTTCTTTTTAGGTTGTTAGTGCTAGCAGCCATGTCTCAACACATATAGAAGCCTGAGGAAAGCTATAAGCAGAATAAAAGAGGAAAAGGTCCCAAAGAGAAGTTATGTCCCTCGTTCTAATCCCTCTTATCCCTAGATCAAGCTTCTACTGATTTATCAGGCTTCCACCAATCTTTCTATAAATCTACAAAACACTATAGTATTCTTTCAGCAAATGCTTTTTTGAGTTTAGAATAGATTGTGTTGAGTTCCTATCAGCTGCCACATAAGAAGTCTTGCCAAGTATGCAAAACTTTTATTTCCCTTCTATTAAGGTTTTGATTTGTTTGTTTGTTTTTCATATGAAAATTTTTGTAATTATTTCCCTTGTCACTTCATGTTAGCCTGCTCTCATTAATAGAGTACATCTTTAGATGATATTTTCTGGACTATGTGATAGCTATTCATGTAGTGTATTTACTTAGTCTGTCTCCTTCCTACACTTTTATTCCTCTAAAAAATCTCTCCATCATTTTTATCCACTTTTCTAACCAAAGATAACATTTATAATTATTTCCCTTTCAGACTTTCAGGATCTTTTGATTTGTTTCACTCTTATTGCATGTGCTAAAACGTTCAGGGAAATAAGGTCTGCTGGCAATAACAATCAGTGTTATCATTTTCCTGGCTTTACTTTATCTTCTATTTGTGAAATGTCTGTAAAATTTTCTGTTGCATCCTTATCACAAGTGTCCCTGTTACAAGCTAATTTGAGTGATTACTCCAAGAAGTAAAAAAAATTGAATAGCTCTATTTATAGAGATGATCACATGACATGTGTATGTTTGTTTCCCTTTTCTTTTTCTTTTTTTTTCTTCTTCCTCTCTCTTCTTTTGGCTTATTGATGCAAAGTTTTTTGTTCTGACATCAAAATGGAGAAAATTTTTTTCAGATAGCATCACATTTCCTTTAAACAATCTTTTTGGGAAAATAATAAGACAGTATTTGTAAATTACCAAGTCTCAGGTATTTTGCCATGGTAATACAAATAGACTAAGACACTTGAGTGCAAAAAGTCTTGAATTTTCAAAGACCATTTAAGCCTAACATTCACGCTTAACTTCAATTCTATATGAAATAATAACATAACCAGCTGTCCGGACTGTAAAAGTCTCATATACTTACTGCCTCATGAAAGTGATACTGGAGATCAGATTTAGAAATTATGAAAACTGAACCATTTCATTTTTTGCTTGCTTTCTGGGGAAAAGTAAAAGAAAAACTGTGGGAAAACAAGACAGAAATTGTAGGAAAAATCCAAGAGATTCAGAAAACAATAACCAGAAATAATGAGGATAAATTCTTTTAAAATTTTACAAAAATATTCAGGATTAACATTTAATGTGAAGTGGAAGTTTGATACAATCTTATAAAGACCTTCAAGGGACAAGCCGGGCGTGGTAAGGTACTCCTGTAATCCAAGCACTCAGGAGGCTGAGGCAAAAGGATCATTGCAAGTTCAAGACCAGCCTGGGCTACAAAGTGAGCGCAAGGTCAGCCTGAACTGCATAGTGAGACCCTGTCTCAAAAAGACCAAAAAAAAAAAAAAAAAAAAAGACTTTCAAGGGAAAATCTACATGACATCTATCATACATTTTAAAAGTTGTTATTAACAAAGCCAACTTGTATTACTCAAATAAATCCTATTTGGTTTGTATTATTATTATTATTATTATTATTATTATATAGGTTTGCATGCTGAAAATTTAATTGAAATTTATGCAATTGTATTCATAAAGGAGACTAGTTTTTTCTTCTACTCAGCTTTTATCATGGGAATACTATAATTCCAAATATCTGAATAAAATTACCAAAAAACCTCCTGTGATTCAGAGTCTTTTCAGCAAAGTCATTATTCCATGATTTTTAGTCATCATTTTTCATCAGTACATTCAATTTATCTATTTCTTATGAAGTCAGTATTTTGCTTCAGAAACTGTACTTTTACAGAAATAACATTGTTAGTATAAATTCTATACATTTTTCTGTTTTAAGCTTCATGTATAATATTAACCATTTACAGTATTTATTTACTCACTTATTCATTGAATTCTCTGGTTACTTTCTAAGGCTATTCCGTCCAACACGGCAGCCATTAGTCACATGTGGCATTTAGATATAAAAGTATTAAAAATGTATAAAATTAAGTTTGCTTCCTTATTCACACAAACACATTTCAATGCTCAATAAACACATGTGACCAGGAGCTACTGAACTGCACAATACCAACATACAACATTCTGTCACCATAGCAAGTTTTAATAGATGGTTGTTCCACAAGTTTTTTGGTTTCATTGCCTTTTTAAGAAGATAGTTCTTCCATTTATAAATTCAGCTATTATTCTCATCTCCAACTTTATTTTGCTTTTATATTTGGAATTTTCATTCCACTACTTTCAGCGGGTTTCTTTTACTCTTTCTGTATTTTTTATACCAGAGAATTTATGTGGATGATTTTGGCTGAGTGCCACTAGTTTTGACACATCAACTTCTCAGTGAATTTACCTTCTAAGAACAATGCAGTGATAATTTTTATATTTGGTTTGAGAGAAGTTGTCTAGGTTTGAAAAATGTTTCAGTAGTTCTTTTTGGTTCTGACTTAGTTTTTCTTCTTTATTTTTTTATTTTCTAGGTAAGACTATGGCTTTATATAAATGATCACATAATCTGTAATATTATACAACCATAGTGTGGTAACATTATAAGCAACATAATAAGAGATTATATTCTACTTACTCTAATATTAATTAAAAAAACAAAATTTCATAACAAAATAAGAGAATAACAATAGTTATACATTATGTATTGTTATCTTCAAATTAGCTACCCAGAGTACAAGTCATTGACAAAGAAAATTCTTGCTTACAAGGAAAAAACAAACCGATACTAGCACAAAATTTCTTGAACTAACTTAATTTTATGCTCTATGTTCCACCTCATGGTAATTTTTGTGACTATTTCATAAGCACTTAATTTAAACAAAAGCACCATGAATATATACAAATTTAAGGTGCAGAGCTATCAGATCTTTGTTGTAGACCATATCCTTTATTAAAGGAATATGTTGTAGACCATATACTTTATTAAAGAAAATTACTCACTTTGCTCTTTATGCTTTGATTTCTGTTCTTATAAAGTTAATACTTCCAGAGCTATTTCACTTTCTCCTTGTTATTCCCTAAAACATATTTGGTTTTTAGTATAAATTTTGTTCCTTGAAGCAATATATAGCTGCACATGTTTTAATGCAGAGTGGATAATAATAATATCTACAAATTTAAAATTGCATATTATGTTTATCTTATATTTTAAACAATATCAACAACTCAATAGTATCCATTGACTGTTATCTGTATGACATGATAAAACTATCTTTTCTCTCTTTTCCACTGTATTTCCTTTCACTAATATTCTGTGAATATTTAGATTTTATTAATAAATTTTTATTTTAATATTAAGACACTTCATTGTTAAGAATTGTGTTTCACACTGTATTTTTTCTAATTCGATATCCAATAAATATTTACTTAATAATGCATTTACCTGGTTCTGGTGTTGCATGGTTCTTTAACACAGTATTTAAAATCTAGAGCAATAATGTCCAATAGAACATATCCAAGCTCTGTGTATAATTTTAAATATTCTAGTAGTTAAATTTATTAAAGAAAAACAAATTTAGTTGCAATAAACTTATTTGCATAAGTCAATAATTGCAAATTTTGTCATGTTAATATGTAATCAATATTTAATATATTTTTATATCCTTTTTTAAAAAATACATTGTGTGTTTTACACTTACCTCTCAATCAAGACTAGTCACATTTTGAATGATTATTAGCCACATTGTATAGAACAGTAATGCCTACAGAATTAATTTTGATTCATTTTTTTATTTACTGAAATACATTCTTGAATAATTCTTTCCAAGAATTACATTGGCTAGTGAGATAAACATAATGAACAATTTAGGTAAAGATTTACTGAATTAAACTGAATTTCTCAGTCATCATTTACTATTTATATAGTGCTTCTGCACTATAGGTACTGCAAATTAGGTAACTGTCTGGTAAGACAAACTGTCTGGTAAGATTTTTCTGTGTGTGTGTGTGTGTGTGTGTGTGTGCATGTGTGTATGTACGTGTTTGTAGTCTTTTGTACTAAACTACAGTCTCAGCCCTAAATTTCCAGATTGGGCTTGAATTTATGATCTTCCTATCTTAATCTCCTGCCTTGATCTCTCAGAGTGCTGGGATTACAGGTATGGGTGGGCCACTGAGAACTGGTTTGTTTGTTTGTTTCTTTTCTTTTCTTTTATAAGCAAACAAAGTTTTATCTTTGTAATAAAAAATGTTCCTAGTATATATGTAATTACAGGTCATTTTTACTAACATTCAAATTTTATTTTTCTGAATACAAAGATCCTTTTCAAATTGCTAACTTTATTTCTTCAGGCAAGCTGCCTTTAACTTTATATTCCTTTCTGCTTCTGTTCCAATTGCAAGGCTTTAATCAAAACATCTGATATCCTATTCTCTTTTCTCATCATTTAAAATTCATCATTTTCATTTTATACTCTAAGTGTCCTCAAATTTGTCTACCATTCAGTGTTCAAACTATTTTCAATATCATTTCTATATTTCAGCGTGCATTTTATTTACTATGTTGCATATTTGCTTTGCTTGCATTATTTCCTTTGACCCTCTAACTCAAAATCACCTGTTTGTCTTCTTATGTTCTTCTACTTCCAGCTAATAGGACCTAACTGTGTCATCATGGTTCTTATGGAGAATACAATAAAATATTTACATTTTTCTTGGGCTTCTATTTTAAATCATTTTTAGAAATCTACCTTTCCCCTACATCTATGGCATTTCATTTCCCTTATTATTTGTATTTTGTTTAGCATTGCACCCTAGATTTATCTCCCATTTAATCATTGTGGGGTACAAAAACATTTATACACAGATTATTATTTTTCACAAGGTATGTGGTTTACTATAGATTTCACTTACTGTCTCTTAAAAGCAAAGCCTTGCATCTGTCCTTACCCGATGAATGTGCACAACTCTCACATAATTTTCAAAGTCTATGTAGAAATCCATGTGGTGCAATGGATCACTATACAAAGGTCTTAATTATTCTTTGCCATTCATAAAAAGAATGAGTCTGTTCAGTAGAGTAATGATGCAGACAACTTTAAAAACTTTAACAGCATTCATTTAGCATACTAATTAAAACAGTAGCTTATCTATTAAGAATAAAACCTACTTGACAAACACCTCGCTAATGGTTAGTTAAGTTGCATAAATAAGTGTTAGAAGCTAAATTTTAAGGTTTTCTATAATTTAGGCTTTCACTAATTTGGACCCTGAATTTCTCATAATTAACTGAAGATGATGCAATGCATAACCACCTTCAAGTACATGAAAGTCTGCAAAGTATGCAGATATTCAAATCTTATCATTTGCTGGATGATTCATTTGTAAATTTGTCTATTATTCTTTTGCAAAGTTCCAAGGCTGATTTTTAACCTCATGATAAACACGTGGCGGGAATGAATTCAGTGGTACAGTACCTACAAAGTGCTCTAAGCTCTTGGAATAAACTGCTGTTATTCCTAGACATGTTTAAATGGGATGTATACTATCATAAAAAAAGAAAAACATTTGAAAGTAATTGCTTAAGAATCTGAAGTTTTTACAATAGTTCCTAAAAACACATATTTGAGGTAACAATATTGATCACAGAGACTTGGTGGTTGTTGTTTTTTTACTCCAATTATCAAGTGTTACAATAAAAATAAAGACAATGGGCTATAAATTGATACCAAGCTCCTTTAGGGAAAGAATTGTGACTTTACTCATTTTCATACCTCCATACTTATACTCTAATATTTTCAAAGTTAATCTTCCTATCTGCAACTATCTGTGGTCTCCTGCCTGTGCTGAAGATTAAATCTAAACCTATGTCTTTCACCATTCACTAAGATGAAATAAAAATTGATCAGATCTAAATGTTAAAACAGAAAGAAGACATTGGTGTAGGCAAGGATTTTCTGAACAGAAGCTCAAATGCACAGGAAATAGCATGAAGAATCAACAAATGGGATTACATCAAGTTAAAAAGATTTAACAGCAAAGGAAACAACCAAGAGAGCAAAGAAATAACTTAGACAATGGGAAAGAAATTTGCTAACTATTCCTTGGACAGAGTACTGATACCTAGAATATATAAAGAACTCAAAAATATTAGACCTCCCCCAAAAAAAGACCTAATAAAAATGAGCAACTGCAACGAATCCACTCTTTATAAGAAGTACAAATTGCCAATAAATACATGAAAAAATGTTCAACATCTCTGTCATTAGAGAAATACAAATAAAAATACCGAGATTCTATCTTACTGGAGAAAGAATGGATATCATCAAGAAATCAAAATACAACAAATGCTGGCAAGGCTACAGAAAAACAGGAACCCTTCTACACTCTAGTAGTGAAAATATAAACTAATACAACAACCAATGCTAATCATTATGACAATTCCTCAAAAAACTAACAATAGAAATTCCATTCAACCCAGTTATTCTTCTTCTAGGTATCTTCCTAAAAGAGCTAAAGACATCACATTACAGTGCTACATGTATATCCATGTTTATAGTAACACAACGCATAATAGCTAAATCTTGCAAACAAACCATGTGTCCTTCAACAGAGTAATGGATAAAGAATATGCTGTATTTATACACAATAGAGTGCTACTTTGCCATAAAGGAGTGCTGTGAATGAAAATGGGTACATCTTGAATCCATAATGTTAAGTGAGATAAATCAGATACCCAAGCTCAGATATTGCATTATTTCTTTTTATATGAGAAGCCCCAAATATAAATACAGCAAAATAAAAGATGCATTAGGAAGCGGGGAGGTACATCTTTTGCAAAAAGGAAGGGTACCAAGAGATGGAGGGAGGAGAGGAGAGAAAGAAAGAGGATGAAAAAAGAATTAAGGTGTGTTATATAAGTAACAGCAACTCCCCACAAGGAATATAGTCATTAAATACTACAAACATGTACTAATAAAGATAATTAGAGTGGGCCTGCTGTCAACAAATTCTTCATTTTCCTTCATCTTATATCTTGATTTCCTCTTAATTCCTGAAAGATATTTTTGCTGGTTATAAGATTCTAAGTTGACAGTTCTTTTCCCTTGGCACTTGAAAAATACTGTTTCCCATGGCTTCTGATGAGAAACTTGCTATAATTTAAATGGTCTTCCCCTCTAAGTAAGTTGTTACTTTGCTGCTTTCAAGATTTCTCTTGCATTTTTAGAAGTTTAATTATGACTATAAGCTGTAATAGAAAAATATGTAAATTTTTAAAACATTTATTACAATAAAATTCCCCTCAAAATCCTTCCCATTGTTTTGAGCCCACATATTTCATCCTTCTGGCCACTCTCTGAAGCAGTTCTAGTACTTCTCCTTTGTGAGTGTCTCCAGTTGCACTGTTATGGCTGTCTAAATGTGCTTGATCAATTCAAAGTATTTATTTTTCATGGTCATTATGATTTGGGGGAAGACCCAGAAGTCACCCATTCCAGTGCGGTGAAAAAGGTGGATGAAGAAAAACCACAGTGGTGTACGAGCCTGCACCTCTACTGACTGCTACTCAGTAGCAATATTCACTGAATTGTTGTTCACACCTTATAAAGACACTCGTTAAAGGACTTTCAGAACTGCTTCACAAAGTGGCAAGAACAATGGGTATGTTCAAAGTGAGTGGGAGTACTTAGAGTACAACCAATTCCAATGTGTTTTTTACTGTAATAAATTTTAAATTAATCATTTACCATATATTTGGATCACATCACCTATTTTCCATTTTTTATATACTTACTTTATCTAGAAAATCAGAGAATGAGATGTTTCCCCTTATCTTAAAAACAAACTAGATCTCCAAAGAAGATGAATAAATGGCCAATAAGAA
Source organism: Dolichotis patagonum (assembly GCA_004027295.1). NCBI lineage: Eukaryota > Metazoa > Chordata > Mammalia > Rodentia > Caviidae > Dolichotis > Dolichotis patagonum. The sequence goes on from PVJX010048132.1 coordinate 10,086, forward strand.
TATTAAAAAATGTCAAACATCATTAGTTACTAGGAAAATGCAAATCAAATCTTACTGTTATATGATTCACATATGTTAGATTTTAAAATTTTAAAAACAACCATACTAAATACAGGAGAGGATTTGGAGAAAATAGAATCCTCATACTGCTCGTGAAAATGTAAAAGGAGGTAGACACTTTGGAAAACAATCTGGTGGCTTCTCACAACATTGAACTCAGACTTATTATATGACCCAGCATTTCTACTCTCAGGTATACACCCAAAATAAATGAAAACATACATCTACAAGTGCTCATAGGCTCATTATTTACAATAGCCCAAACAGATGAAAATAAAAAGGAATGATACTCTTATATATACCACAACATGAGTAAACATTAAAAATACCGTGCTAAATCAAAAAAACCCAGTCACAATAGAGCACATATTATGTTAATTCATTTACATAAAATGGTCAGAATAGGTAAACCCACAGAAACAGAAAGTACATTGTGATACTTTCTGAGCACCAGAAAGTATGGTCTGAGAATGGAGAACGATTTTTGGCCCAGGAATTTTTGGAGTGACAAAAAGTTTCTAAAATTAGATTATGGTAATGACTGCAAAACTCCATGAATATGCTAAAGATTATAGAATTGTATACTTTAAATGGGTACTTTATGTTGTGTGAGTTATATTTAATGAAGTTGCTCTTTACAGTACATAGTGGAAATCACCCTAATATTCTTTCTAATTTATCGTATGAATGACATGGGTAATTTTTCTTTGCCTTTATTCTGCATTCAATTGTCTTCTTTCTGAGGTGGCAGATTTTTCAGCAAGGATATGGCATGGAAAATTCTCACAGAATAAATTTGCTTTAAAAGTATCTTTACTTTTCACGCGTACTTTTTTTTTTTTTTTTTTTTTTTTTTTTTTTTTTTTTTGTGGTGCTGGGAATTGAACCCAAAGACTTCAGATTGACTGATCTTCCCTTTTTTATTTTTCATTTTGAGACAAAATGTCCAGGTTGAGCCTGAATTTGTGATTTTCCTGCCTCAGCCTCCCAAGTGCTAGCATAACAGGTGTAGGCCACCATGCTTGGCTTTTTTCCCTCATAGTTAAATTATCTCGGTATAGAATTCCAGGTAGACAGCACTTTTTCCTCAACACCACTCAAACATTATTCACCTTTAGCTCTGGCTTCCAAATATGCTACTGAAAACTCTGCAATCCCCCAGGAAGTCTCCCAGAAAACAGCATCGCAGCCTGTCTCTTTGGGACCCGAACCTCTCGGACCCGCAGAGTGGCCCGAGCTGTTTGGATTGAAAGTCTGCGCAGACCTGCATCTCGGCACGACTGTTTGGGACTGGTAGGCCCACCCTTCATCCGCAGGGAACTGCCCAGAGACTGGAACCTGCGCCAGGCCTGTTTGGGCCTGTAGCCCCGCCCTTCACCCCCAGGAAGTCTCCCAGAAAGCAGCATCTCGGCCTGTCTCTTTGGGACCCAAAC
>PVJX010048133.1:0-11584 GCA_004027295.1 Dolichotis patagonum
TCCATACCTTCATATAAGTTGAAATTAAACAAAACAAAATAGACTAAAATCGCTCTGAACAAAGAATAATAGTATTGCCGGATTTCACACCATGATGCTACAGACTCAGCACTGGGTACCTTAGTGTCTCTTTTCCTTCAAAGTAGCTGTTCATTTCATCCTGCATTCTATTTTCGACTCTCATAAACATGCAAGTTCTACCTATGCATGAGTCTCTAGATGTATACATATGCTTTCTGCATTAGAGGGAAAAACAGAACAAAACAAAACAAATTCCTAGAAAAACACAGTGAAAAAGACATATAAACAACAACAGCAAAGAGCCCAGAACACTGAGAGTATAGGCCTTCTAAACAAGGTGGTTTGAGCATAACTAGGGTTGTTATTTTACAAAATGATCTTCAAAAATTCCTCAGATCACTATACATTAACATGCACAATTATTCCAATCCTATGAGTGCTAGCTATTTTATTCCAAGAATTTAGCACAATCATCTTAGCTATCCTAAGTGTGTTTATATACTTTTAGACATTTTTTCTTATCCCTTCCTTTTTCTTTTTCTTCATTTTCCCTGAGATATTACTTTTCCCCTTTAAGCAGATTCTTATCCTTGCACTGTAAATATCGAATTTTTTTGTATCTTATGTACTCTTACCATTTCTTACAGTAGGGAGACTATATGGTATTTACACATGCAACTTTGATTTATTTCACTTATGAGTATGTCTCAAGTTACTTCCAATTACTTATAAATATCTCAACGTCATCATTCTTTATAGCTGAGTAGTACTTCATTGTATAAAAATACCACATCTTTTTTTTATGCATCCCTCAGTTGATGGGCATTTAAGTTGTTTCCAACATCTGGCTATTACAAATTGTGCTGCTATAAACATGGGTGCACATATATCACTGTGGTATGATGTATTCAAATCTTCTGGGAATATGTGGAGAAGTAGAATAGCTGGGTCAAATAGGACCTCCAATCCCAGATTTTTGCGGAACCTCCAGACTGACCTCCACAGTGGTTGCTTCAGTCTACACTCCCACCAACAGTGCAGAAGAGTTCCTTTTTCCCCTCAGCCTCTCCAGCACTTGTTGGCAGTTTTCTTTATCCTGGCCATTCTTTCTGTAGTGAGATGAAACCTCACTGTTGTTTTAATTTGCATTTCTCTAATGATCAATGATGTTGAACATTTTTTTCATGTATTTATTTGCCATTTGTATTTCTTCATCTGAGAACTGTGTATTCATCTCAGATGCCCATTTTTGGATTGGGTCTTAGAAATTTGGGGGATCTGATTTTTAAAAATTCTTTATATGTTCTAGACATAAGTCATTTGTCTGAGGGACCATTCACTAAAATTTTTTCCCGATTTGTGGGTTTTCTTTTGGCTATGCTGGAGATTTCTTTTGACATGCAAAAACTCTTTAATAGGATGCGGTTTCAGTTATTGATTCTTTGAACATGGGAATTGTTTCCCATGCGGTTTGATTCTTGTTCATGAATTCTCTATCTACATCTATTTCTCCAAGATTTCTACCCTACTTTGTCTTCCAACAAATTTAGTGTTTCTGTTTTAATATTTAGGTCTTTTATCCATTTAGACTTTAGTTTAGTACATGGTGATAGGCATGGGTCTAATGTTAGTTTTTGGCATATGGAGAGGCAATTTTTCCAGCACTATTTACTAAAGAGAATATCTTTCTTCCAGGGCACATGTTTGGCCCCTTTATCAAAGAAATGGTGGCTCAGTGGGTTTGTAGTTGTAGTTGTATCTTCTAATCTATTCCATTGATCTTCAGGTCTGTTTTTATTCCAGTACCATGCTGATTTTATTACAGTGGCTTTGTAGTACTTCAAGTCAGAGATTGTGATGCCTTCTGCTTTGCCTTTGTTGCTTAGAATTGCCTTTGCTATTCTAGGTCTCTCCTGCTTCCAGATGAATTTTAGGAGTGATTTCTCTGTGAGGCATGCTAGTGGTATTTTGATTGGGACTGCATTAAATCTGTATAACAATTTTTGGAGAATGGGCATTTTCACAATGTTAGCTTTTCCTATCCATGAACAAGGTATGTCTTTCCATTTTCTGAGGTCTTCTTTGATTTCTTTTTCAGGGTATTATAATTTTGCCTGAATACATCTTTTGATTCTTTTGTTACATTAATACTTAAGTATTTCCTTTTCTTGGATGCTATTTTAAAGGGTGTGGCTTATTTCTCGCACACTGGTTTTGTTGTTAGTGTATAGGAATGCTGTTGATTTTTGATTATTGACTTTTATCCAGCTACATTGCTGAATTTATTTATTATACCTAGGAGTCTTTCAATGGAGTTTTGGGGCTCTTCTATGTAGAGTATCATGTCATCTGCAAATAATGATAATTTAACTTCCTCTTTTCCTATCTTTACTCCTTTTATTTCTGTCTCTTGTCTAATTGCTCTGGCTAGTATTTCCAGTACTATGTTGAACAGGAGCGGTGATAGGGGACATCCTTGTCTTGTGCCTGATTTTAAGGTAAAGGCTTTCAGTTTTTGGCCATTTAATATGATGCTGGCTCTTGGTTTGTCATAGATGGCCTTTATCATATTGCAGTAAAGACCATCCCTTCCAATTCTCTGTAAGGTTCTTATCATGAATGAGTGTTGGACTTTATCAAAAGCTTTTTCTGCATCTATAGAGATGATCGTGTGGTTCTTATTTTTCGCTCTGTTGATATGGTAGATTACAATTATTGATTTGCATACGTTGAACCATCACTGCATTCCTGAGATGAATCTCACTTGGTCCTGGTGTACTATCTTTTGATGATTTGCTGCATTCTGCTTGTCAGAATTTTATTGAGAATTTTTGAATCTATGTTCATTAGGGAGATTGGCCTGTAGTTCTCTTTTTTGGTTGGTTCTTTCTCAGGTTTTGGTATTAGAGTAATGTTTGCTTACAGAAATGAGTTAGGGAGACTTGTTTCCCTTTCAATTTCTTTGAAGAGTTTGAGGAGTGTTGGCATTAAATCTTCTTTGAATATCTTGTACAGTTCTGCAGTGAATCCATCTAGACCTGGGCTTTTCTTTGTTGGTAGGGATTTAATTACATTTTCAATTTTGTTAATTGCAATTGGGTTATTGAGCAATTTTACATCTTCTTGACCAAGCTTTGGTCATATGTTTCTAGGAATCTGTCCCTTTCTTCTGTGTTATCAAGCCTATGAGAGTAGAAATTTTCAAAATAGGTATTGATGATCTTCTGTATTTCTACAGGGTCTGTAGTGGTTTCACCTTTTTCATTCCTTATTGCATGAATTTGAGTTTTTTCTTTCCTTTTTTATAATAAGTTTGGCTAGAGGCCTGTCAATTTTATTTATTTTTTCAAGAAACCAACTCTTTGATTCATTGATTCTCTGTAATGTTTTCTTAGTCTCTATTGCACTGACATGCTCTGACCTTTATAATATCCTGTCTTCTTTTGGCTTTGGGCTTGATTTGCTCTTCTTTTTCTAAATGTTTGAGGTGTAGTATCAGGTTGTTTATTTGTGTTCATTCTGTTTTCCTGAGGTGGGAGTTCACCACAATAAATTTTCCTCAGGATTGCTTTCATTGCGTCCCACAGGTTCCAGTAAGATGTATTTGTATTTTTGTTTGCCTGAAAATATTGTTTAATTTATTCTTTAATTTCCTCTGTGACCCACTGATTGCTCAGGGGTGTATTATTCAATTTGATGTGATTGTGTGGCTTTTGAAGTTTCTTTTGTAATTAATTTCTAGTTTTATGACACTATGATCCGATAACATGCATGAGATAATTTCAGTTTTTTTGCATTTATGTAAGCATGTGCTGTGGGCTAGTATATGGTCTATTTTAGAGAACGTTCCATGTGCTGCTGACAAGAATGTATATTCTAATGTTGTTGGGTGGAACACTCTGTATACATCTACTAAGTCCATTTGTTCACAGGTGTGATTCAGTTGTTTTATTTCTTTGTTGATTTTCTTTCTAGTTGATCTGTCCCTTTGTGTCAATGGCATGGTAAGGTCTCCTATTATAATTGTGTTACTGCTTATTTGATATTTCATTTCTGTTAATATTTGTTTTGTATAGCTAGGTGCTCCTAAATTTGGTGCATATGTATTTAAGATTGTTATCTCTTCCTCTTGAAGTGTTCCCCTAATAAGTAGTAGCCTTCTTTATCTCTTTGGAGCATTCTTGATTTGAAGTTCACATTGTCTGCAAACAGAATAGCTACTCCTGCTTTTTGGGGGGTTCCTGTTGCATACAGTATTATTTTCTATCCTTTGACTTTCAGTCTATGAGATTCCTTTTGGGTTCCATGGGTTTCTTTTATGCAGCATACAGTTGGATGTTGTTTCTTGATCCATTCTGCTAGTCTGTTTCTTTTAATTGGTGAATTGAAGCAATTTACATTAATAGTTATAACTGATATATATTGGCTTACTTTTGACGTTATCTTTCTGCTGTTGATTTTTTACCTTTCCACTCTATTTAATTTTTTGCCTTGTTTCGTGGTTTGTTTCCTATGTCTGTCTAGAATGTCCTTCAGTATTCTTTGTAGGATTGGTTTGTGGTCATGAAGTTCTTCAGCTGTTGTTTGTCATGGAAGTATCTTATTTCTGCATCCATTATGAAGGACAGTTTTGCAGGATACATCAGTCTGGCTTGGAAGTCACTTTTCTTTAGGATCTGAAATACTTCACTCCATGCTCTTCTTGACTTCATTGTTTGTGTTGAGAAGTCTGCTGCGATTCTGATAGGCTTTCCTTTATAGGTACTCTGTCTCTTCTCCCCCGCAGCTTTAATATTCTGTTCTCATGTTGGATTTTTGGGATGTTGATTATTATATGTCTGAGTATAGTTTTAATACCCAGTTATGGCTATTTGGAGTTCTATATGCTTCACTGATCTGTATGTCAGTTTCCATTCTCATGTTTGGGAAATTTTCAGCTATTACTTCTGTAAATAGCCTCTTGATATTGTTTGTGTTGTCACCTTCCTTTTCATTTATACCTATCAATCTTATGTTGTTTTCTTTGCAGCATTTTGAAGTTGCTGAATTGTTATTACATGGTTACTTGTTTTTTTTTTAAAGATCTTTCTTTTCCTGTTCGCTAGCTACAATCATGTCTTCGAGGTCTGAGATTCTATCTTCACTTTCATTGAGGCAGTTTTGTCAACTTTTGATGGAATTTTGATTTCCTGTATATCTCTTTGAATCTGCTTCATGCATTCTGTTTGTTTCTTATATTGTTCATTCAGAGTTTCCGTCTTTTTGCATTGCTCCTCTAATTTTTTAACTATGTCTTATTTAGATGTGTTCAGCATGTCTTTTATTACATTTGTCATTTCTTCTTTTACCTGGGAGACTATTTCTGATTTGAGTTGAGTTTTTTTATAGCTTCCCTGAGTTGTTTCTTTACTTCAGTTGATATCATTTCAGGTATTTCAGGTATTTCAGGTATTTCAGGTGTATGGCTTGTATTTCCTTCTGTGTCCATGTCTCCTAGGCTTGCTTGGGTTGTGCTGGAAGTTTGAGACTACATTTTGCTCTGTCATTTTGTTGTCATTTTCCTGTATTTTTGGGTTTTGAGTGATGTTTCAAGGCTTCCCCGTGCCCTGAGAATCACCTGGCCCATTTTTAGCTCCCAGGGAAGATAGCAGGCAACAACTAGCCACTTGGAGTTCACTGGGTGTGGGCTATTTAGGCCTGCAGTGACCCTGTGTGACCTCCTGTGATTTCAGATGTGGGGTGTGGTCTTACCTCCTGGGAAAGAGGGTCTAAGGTGTCCCTGGGTGCTGGGTTTCAACCCACACATGGTCTGGGCCTGGGACTCAATGAGGGCCCCAGCCAGCTTCTTGAAGATCCCTGGGCGTGGCTCAGTTAGACCCACTTGGGTTCCTGTGCATGTTTGGTAATTTCAGACTGGAGCATTATCTTACTGCCTGGAAGTGAAGTTCCAAGGCTTCCATGGGTGCTGGGTTTGAACCCGCACACACTCTGGGCCCAGGGCTCAATTCGTGCCCCAGCCAGCTGCTTGGAGATCACTGGGCATGGCTCAGTTAGGTCCCCTTGGATCTCTGGTGCTTCTTTGGGTGATTTAGGATGGGGGTGTGGTCTTACCACCTAGGAGAAGAAGTTCCAAGGCTTCCCTTGGTGCTGGGTTTCAACCCGCGCATGCTTTGGACCCGGGACTCATTTTGGCCCCCAGCCAGTTGCTTCTGGTATTGACTTTAAAATGGTATACAAAAACATTTCATTGTCACAGTCATTCATTTCTGGAGGATTTAACATTTTTAAATATCTTTGTTTGTCCAAAGCAAACTTCACAGAACCTTGAACATTTACAGATCTTAAATAACTACTAATATTTAGGAATAGTTAAGAATAAATGAATAGCTTAAATAGTGGCATAGTAACTTAATCTAAAATCTTTGAGGTAATGAAATGCACAATTTTCACTGTATTTGTACTTTATATAGAAAAATAGTATGGCAAAGTTACTCATTTTTACTTACAAATTGTTACAAGGAAAATGATTTTAGAGAAAAATGCCAAACAACCAAATAAGAGGAAGTAGAAATTAGAACCTAAACTTTATCACAGTAAAGGGAAATACAAGAGAAAGAAACTAATATGCTTTGTGTGGAGACATCTTTCAGACATGCCATTAAAACAACAACAAAAGACTACAGAAACGATGCCAAGTTGTTCCCTGACATTCTTATGAAAATAGGGTCAGAAATTCACAGTACTTTTTAGTGCCATATGAGACACTAATCCGTAATGTCTCTGCAATAAAAACAACAAGATTCACCTACACAACTTAAAATATCACCTTTAACAACCATATACATGATATATATGCTAATATACATGAGATTTCTGATATGTTATGTCATACATATCATAACAAAAATATGTTTTTTTTTTAACCTAGAGACAAGGAATTTTCTTTAGTTGGTTAACTCAGGGTAAAGTGGCAGAATCCCAACAAGTCCATGACGGATTTTTCATAAAGAGCTTCCAGATGTTTCTTTCTAAAGAGGTGGAATTTTCTCTGAGGGTGCTCTTTTTAAATTTTACATAATACAACCCTTCTACACCTCTCAAAGGAAGACAAAAGAGTTTCCAATACTTCTACAACTGTCAATAATTTGTTTACTTCTGAGTATAATAATGTTCATGTCTGAAATTCAAAAGATTTGTATGTAAAAAAGTCAATGTAGTCCCTACTTGGATAGAGAAATTGAAATGACATATAAAGAATTCTAAATATCATTGGATAGTACAGAAAACTTGCATTTTATTTGCACAGTAAAGAAGCAACATAATCAAAGAGTTATGCTTCAACAAATGTAATCCATCAACACAGTCAAGTAGAAAGAATTTAAAATATTAAAGTAACTTTAGGAAAGGCTTGAAATAATGAACAGGATTCATTTTAAGTGCAGCAACAGGCAACAAAGGATAGCAGTTCAGGTTCAACGCAGTGCAGACTGGCAAGTGTCAGGGCTCACCTCCATGCCTGCTCCTGTGATTTTAGACAACTCATGATCTCTTCTGTAAAAAGTGTTAGCAATAATGGAAGATGAATGGTATTAAACAATGATTTGATTAGTACTAGAAAAAGTAAAAGAAGACTTTTCCTTACTGCAGACTGGGGAACAAGATATGATAGAGAAGCCAGCATCACAAAGTAGTAGGATAAATTCCACACACTAATGATTCTGAAGATGAGGACACAAGTAACCACATGTCTGTGCATACGAAAGTTTCCCAAGAAAAAGTTGGCGAAATCTACAACCAGAACTAATTGTGAATAGTAACACTTAACTTTTAAAAGTAAAGTCATAAATCCTAGCATAAAGATGTTTACAAATATAGAATTAGTAGAAGACTTCTGATTTTTTTTTGTACCAGATATCGAATGCATGATCTTGCACATGTGAAGCAAGCACTTACGGCACCGAGCTATATCCCTAGCCTACATCCTGATTTTCATAATCCATGTATTAAGAATACAATTTTTATTGTACACTTAGCTATGGTCTCTTGTTTAACTTTATAATATGAAGAAGATTTCTGAAATATAATACAAATCAAAGTAATTGTATAATATGATGTTCTGACTACTTATAATGACTTTTGTATATTTAACAAGAGACACATTAACTTTACAAATTCATGACATGAAGTGAAAAACACATAAAAGGTACTATAGGAGCCACAGATATGTTGTTATAATAAAAAACCAAAATGTTTCACCCCAACTAAGCAAGAATTATTTATGTAATCAGATCATATTGTTATCCTAATGTAAAAACTCAAATTTTAAAAAATTATATACTAATATACTGACTTGAGAAAAATATTTGTTTCCTATTTTTTTTGCTTTTGTGTTTGCAAACTGTTATCAGCTACATAAACAATGCACCACACACTGTGACAGAAGGTGAAATCATATTGATTATTCTTCAACAAATTGAGCTACTTAATACCTTACTAGGAATATTCAACTTTACTTTTCAAAACAGGTCAAGTAAACAAAAGTTAGGATTTCTTCAACTTAATACCCAGCAGTGAAAAATTTAAAAAGTATAATTTGCAAATGTAGTTTCAGTATTACAACTAGAAGTATTCAGACATAAAAGAAATTCTACATGAACTGTCTGTGTACAGTGCAGAAAGGAACCGTGGGAAATGTCCGCTGCAGGATCAGTTTTTCCATCATTCAGTTACTAAAAATTTTTCCCATGCTACTTTGAAGATACATTAACAAATCATAATTTTGAAGTTTTCTATAAAGTTAAGGATTTCCAACTTTCTGAAAGGATACAGATAGTGCAAGTTCAAGCATAGACTGCAACAACCAGAGAAGATAGGATTATGACAATATTGCTTTTAGAGATAACAAAACCTCAAAAATAAAACTAACTAGATCAAAGAGTCCCTTAGTGAAGCTGATGGCATGTGATCATTTTCTCCCTTGCTCGCTTGACAACTGCAGGTTAGCAACACACACACTTTGCCTGGAACATAAGGTTTTACTAGGAAAAGAGAAAACTAGAAGAAAAATGGCCCTCACACTAGACCGATATGACAGACTAGAAGCTAAAGGAAAAATAGATGCATGACCAATCTTCTCACTACATTGGCCTACGCAAAGTGAGGGGTGGGAGGAATAAGACGAATAGTTTTCTGTGGCCTAACAACACAGAGGACACAAAGTATTACTAGTCAGAAGGGATCTGCCACAGTGTACCTCCCAATAGATCTGAACAACATGGAAGATATACAAGGTATAAACTAAAAACTCAAGCTCAAATCTTTTACAGGACATAAATAAACCTCGTGCAGGGCTGGGGATTTAGCTCAACAGCATAAGCGCCTGCCTTGCAAGAGTGCAGTTGTGAGTTCAATCCCAGGTACAAAAAAAAAGGAGGGAAAGAGGCCATAAACTGAAAATTTAAAAATGCTCCATCGCAACAGATGTAATTCCAATGACATTATGCATGTTATGTTTAACAACTATCAAACTCTTTATAGTTTGTTCCAATAACTATATATTACTAGTAATTATCATAGTAAGTCTTTCTAGATATTTTTGATCCCTAAACTGGTGTAATCAAAGATACTTCTGTCCTGTGAGTTTAGGGTAGTCACTTCAAATTCATGAGCAATTGGTTCCAAGGAGCCCCACAGATACCAAAATATGCAGAAGCTCTGGTGTCTTGTATACAATGCCATGGTATCATCTGTTTATCACCCATTGATATCTTCCTCTATACATTAAATCATCTCTAGACTACTCATAATACCTAGCACAATTTAAATGTTATGGAAACTGTTGGTATTTTGTATTATTCAGGGAATAATAACAGATACAAAAATGCCTGTGCATGTTCAGTACAGATGGTGGTTTGTTTTGTATTTTTTTGGTTTGGTTTAATCTTTTCCATTTACTGTGGTTGCATCCATGGATGCATCATCTACAAATTGTATTTTGTTACCTAGAAATGATGGCATATTTTCAACATACTTTCACATATCATTACTGTAAAATTAAATGTGGGGGGAGCAAAAGAGATATATGAATGCAATAAGAAAAAGAAGTATAACAGTTCTAAAAGTTCCTGTACTTTTAAATGAGTGACAGTAGATATCAAACCATGACAGTCACATTCTACTTTATATATTTTTAAGCAAAATGAAACTATTTCACAATATCAATTTTTACTCTACATTAAAAATTATATTCTGTCTAAGTATTTATACTTATGAGTAAAATATTTGGGTGTCAGCTTATAAATATAAAGGGATACAGAATTTTGAAAAATTAGTGCATGGAAAACTCAGTCCTGTGCTAGTGTAGCTCCTATGCTTCCTAAAACTGTAATCTGCCCTATATAAATATTTTCATGGACATGCCTGCTACTAGGAAGAGAAGTTCCTCATCATGGCACTGAGGGCATCCTGTGCTCTGGTTGCTGTCTGTGTTTAAGTACTTGTCTCTCTGCATATGTTACAACTACCAAGACTTCACTTCAGTAAATCAAAAGCTACCTCATTTAGATTCTATTTCACAATCTTTGCAGTTTCTATTCCTTCTGCATGGAAGATTCTTTGTTATACACTTTTTAAAAAATCAATTTTCTACTTAAAATGCCTCAAGATGTATAGACTCTCTTAGTATTATTTCTAGCAACTGCATGAGAATCTATAAATATTACAGAGTTTTTAAAAACTACTTTGAAAAAGATGTGGTATTTTTATACAATGGAATACTACTCTGCTATAAGAATAATCATATTGAGATATTTATAAATTAATGGATGCAACTCGAGACCATACTCATAAGTGAAATAAAGCAAACTCACATGTGTAAATACCATATAGTCTCCCTACTGTAAGAAATGGTAAGAGTACATAAGATACAAAAAAATTCGATATTTACATTGCAAGGATAAGAATCTGCTTAAAGTGGAAAAGTAATATCTCAGGGAAAATGAAGAAAAAGAAAAAGGAAGGGATAAGAAAAAATGTCTAAAAGTATATAAACACACTTAGGATAGCTAAGATGATTGTGCTAAATTCTTGGAATAAAATAGCTAGCACTCATAGGATTGGAATAATTGTGCATGTTAATGTATAGTGATCTGAGGAATTTTTGAAGATCATTTTGTAAAATAACAACCCTAGTTATGCTCAAACCACCTTGTTTAGAAGGCCTATACTCTCAGTGTTCTGGGCTCTTTGCTGTTGTTGTTTATATGTCTTTTTCACTGTGTTTTTCTAGGAATTTGTTTTGTTTTGTTCTGTTTTTCCCTCTAATGCAGAAAGCATATGTATACATCTAGAGACTCATGCATAGGTAGAACTTGCATGTTTATGAGAGTCGAAAATAGAATGCAGGATGAAATGAACAGCTACTTTGAAGGAAAAGAGACACTAAGGTACCCAGTGCTGAGTCTGTAGCATCATGGTGTGAAATCCGGCAATACTATTATTCTTTGTTCAGAGCGATTTTAGTCTATTTTGTTTTGTTTAATTTCAACTTATATGAAGGTATGGA
>PVJX010048134.1:0-11574 GCA_004027295.1 Dolichotis patagonum
TTTCCACTTGTATTTCTTTATCTGAGAACTGTGTGTTCATCTTAGATGCCCATTTTTGGATTAGGTCTTTGAATTTTGGGGGTCTGATTTTTTAAAAATTCTTTATATGTTCTAGCAGAAGTCCTTTGTCTGAAGGAAAGTTCACTAAGATTTTCCCCAAATTTGTGGATTTTCTTTTCACTATGTTGGAGATTTCTTTTGACATGCAGAAACTCTTTAATAAGATGGGATCTCAGTTAGTGATTTTGGGAAGCATTTCCCGTGCGGTTTGATTCTTGTTCATGAATTTTCTACCTACCCCTATGTCTTAAAGATTTCTATCTACTTTGTCTTCCAACAGATTTACTGTTTCTGTTTTAATATTTAGATCTTCAATCCATTTAGACTTTAGTTTAGTACATGGTGACAGGTATGGTGGATTACCTTTATTGATTTATGTATGTTGAACCATTCCTGCATTCCTGGGGTAAATCCCATTTGGTTGTGGTGTATATTCTTCTTGATGACTTGCTACATTCTTTTTGTCAATATTTTATTGAGAATTTTTGGATCTATGTTCATTAAGGAGATTGGCCTGTAGTTCTTTTTTTTAGTTGGGTCTTTCTCAGGTTTTGGTACCAGAGTAATATTTGCTTCCAGGAATGAGTTAGGAAAAATTGCTTCCCTTTCAATTTCATTGAAAAGTTTGAGTAGTGTCAGCATTAAGTCTCCTTTGACTTTCTTGTAGAATTCTGCAGTGAATCCATCTGGGCCTGGGCTCTTCTTTTTGGTAAGGATTTAATTACATTTTCAATTTCCTTAATAGAAATTGGGTAATTCAGCAGTTTTACATCTTCTTGACCCAGCTTTGGTATTTCATTTGTTTCTAGGAATCTGCTCATTTTTTCTGTGTTATCGAACCTATGAGAATAGAGGTTTTCAAAATAGGTGTTGATGATCTTCTGTATTTCCACAGAGTCTGTAGTGATTTCACCCTTTTCCTTCCTTATTGCATGAATTTGAGTATTTCTTTCCTTTTTAAATTTAAAAAATTTAAATATTTAAATTTTAAATAAAATTTCCTTTTCCTTTCCTTTTTTTGAATTAAAATCTCCTTGTAATTGTGTTATTGCTTAATAATATTGCTTTAAATAAGGTTGGCTAAGGGCTTATAAATTTTTTTTATTCTTTTGAAGAATCAACTCTGATTCACTGATTCTTTGTATTGTTTTCTTAGTCTCTATTGCATTGATTTCTGCTTTGATCTTTATAATTTCCTCCCTTCTTTTGGTTTTCAGCTTGACTTTCACTTCTTCTACATCTTTGAGGTGTAGCATCAAGTTGTTTATTTGTGTTTGTTCTGTTTTCCTGATGTGGGAACTCAGTGCAATAAATTTTCCTCTGAGGACTGCTTTCATTGCATCCCACAGATTCCAGTAAGTTGTATTTGTATTTTAATTTGCTTGTATATATTGTTTAATTTCTTCTTTAATTTCCTGTGTGACCTACTGATTGCTCAGGAGTGTATTATTCAATTTCAATATGTTTATGGGGTTTTTGAAGTTGCTTTTATCATTAATTTCTAGTTTCATGATACTATGATCCTATAACATGCATGGGATAATTTCAATTCTTTTGCATTTACTTAAATATGTTCTGTGGGCTAGTACATGGTCTATTTTAGAGAATGTTCCTTGCTGAGAAGAATGTATATTCTGATGTTGTTGAGTGGAACACTCTGTATACATCTATCAAGTCCATTTTTTCACAGGTGTGATTTAGTTCTGTTATTTCTTTGCTGATTTTCTTTCTAGTGATCTGTCCCTTTGTGTTAATGGTGAGTTAAGGTCTCTCCTTATAATTGTGTTATTGCTTAGTTGATTTTTCATTTCTGTTAATACTTGTTTTGTATAGCTGAGTACTTCTGAATTTGGTGCATATTTAAGATTGTTGTCTCTTCCTCTTGAAGTTTTCTCCTAACTAGTATGTAGCGACCTTCTTTAGCTCTTTACATCATTCTTGGTTTGAAGTTCACATTGTCTGCAAACAGAATAGCTACCACTGCTTTTGGGGGGTTCCTGTTGCATGAAGTATTGTTTTCCATCCCTTGACTTTCAGTCTATGAGTGTCTTTTTGGGTTACACGGGTTTCTTGTAGACAGTATATGGTTGGATATTGTTGCTTGATCCATTCAGCCAGTTGGTTTCTTTTAATTGGTGAATTGAGGCCATTTACATTAATGGTTATAACTGTTATTTATTGGTTTATTTTTGACATGTTATCTTTCTGCTGTTGCTGCTTTACCTTTCCACTTTGTTTAATTGTGTGCTTTGCTTAGTGTTTTTTTCCTATGTGTATCTAGAATGTCTTTCAGTATTCTTTGTAGGGTTGGTTTGGTGATCATCAAGTTCTTCAGCTGTTCATTGTCATGGAAGTATCTTATTTCTCCACCCATTTTGAAGGACAGTTTTGCAGGGTACCGCAGTCTTGGTTGGAAGTGGTTTTCCTTTAGGATCTGAAATACTTCACTCCATGCTCTTCTTGACTTCATTGTTTGTGTTGAGAAGTCTGTTGTGATCCTGTTAGGTTTCCCGTTTCCTTTATAGGTGATCTGTCTTTTCTCTCTAACAGCTTTTAATATTCTGTTCTTATGTTGGATTTCTGGGATGGTGATTATTATATGTCTGGGTGTAGTTTTATTTTAGTTACAGCTATTTGGAGTTCTATATGCTTACTGATCCATGTGTCAGTTTCCATTCTCATGTTTGGGAAATTTTTAGCTATTACTTCTGTAAATAGCCTCTTGATATAATTTGTGTTGTTCCCTTCTTTTTCATTTATCCATATCCCTATCCCAATTTTATGTTATTTTTCTTTGCATCATCTTGCAGCTGTTGAATTGCAATTTCCTGACTCCTTGTTATTTTTAAAAGATCTTTACTTTCCTGTTCACTAGCTGCAATCTTGTCTAAGAGGTCTGAAATTCTATCTTCACTTTTGTTGAGGCAGTTTTGCCAACTTTAATGGAATTTTTGATTTCCTGTATATCTCTTTGAATCAGCTTCATGCATTCTGTTTGTTTGTTATATTGTTCATTCAGGGTTTCCATCTTTTTGCACTGCTCCTCTAATTTTTTTAACTATGTCTTCTTTAGATGTGTTCAGGATTTCTTTCATTACATTTATCATTTCTTCTTTTACCTGGGAGATTATTTCTGATTTGAGTTCTTTTATAGCTTTCCAGAGTTGTTAATTTCAGTTGTTATCATTTCAGGCATTTCAGGTGTATGGCTTATATTTTCTTCTATGTACATGGCTCTTAGGCTTGCTTGAGATGGGCTGGAGGTTTGAGATTGCATTTTGATCTTTCATTTTTTCATTTTCCTATATTTCTGCATTTCAAATGATATTCCAAAGCTTCTGTGGGCATGCTGGAAATCACCTGATGCACGCTCAGCTCCCAGGACTGAATAGAGGTCACTGAGCATGGCCCAGTCAGGCCTGCGGGACCTCCCTTGTTTCCTCCAGTGGTTCAGGAAGCTGGGCAGGGTCCTAACTGCTGGAGCAATGGTCCAAAGCTCTCCCTGAGTGCAAGCACACAGGAAATCACTTAGTGAACCCTCAGGTCTCAGGACTCTAAAATTCTTAATATGTACTTCTCATTTAGAAAAAACATCAACATTTTAACATCAGCTGTATATTTGTTTACAAAACTTACAAGATGACATCAGAAATAAAAACCAATGTGAACTACAATGAAAATACCAATAAAACTCGACAACAAGTATAATCCTTGCTTCATCTGTCTCACTCAAGGCAGCCTTCATACATGAAAACTGCATATTCATATATAAGTATTGCTTACACTGATAGCATGTTTGTTTTGTTTACTTACCCTATCTTGTTGGACAGAGTTGAATGTTTTTGTTTTCTTGTTGTCATAGTAGCTTTTTGAGATCTGCACCTGCCTGTTCACCTGTCAACTCATGAGTATGAGCCACAATGTTTTTATATGGTTGCCTGGGTAGAAATATTTTGTTTTTCCTCCACTGTAAATGATCTCTAATGAACTCTAAGAAAATTTCTCCATGGTTATTTGCACTTGTTACTTTCTTTGTAAACTATCAAACTATCTATGCCACACATGTTTAGGCTTGAGTAAAACACAATATTGGCCAATGCTTTTTGTATCAAGTGGCATCATAGTTGCTGAATATCTCATCAATAACATCTGTACCACCTCTGGTTTTATTGTAGAAAGTTTCCATCTCAGGATTCCATTTTGTTGAGGTTTCACTATTAATATTTCCATCACAGTGCTATGTTAACATTAGCAGTACCAGTTTATTTTTCTTTGTTACATATGAAGCTAATATAAATCTTTTTGAAATTTAAAGATTGTACTATAAAAACCTCTGTTTTGAAATTGCAGCATATTATTTGGAATTTCTGCTTTGTTCTTGTGTGCAGTTCCTGAACTGGTCAACTTGTGCTCTGTTAGCAAAGTAACATAAATTGGAAATTGATAAACTAATTGTCAAATATCACATTCTGATTAGTGTGGGGGATAGAAGAACAAATCTGTTCACATCATCATTTGGTTTGCTACTATATGAATAAGGACCTGATGGCTGAATTCCAGGCTAAATTTCTAAATTGAAAACATAATAAATTTTCACATCTACAAGGGCATTAATTTTTATTTCATTTTTGATCTATTGCTTTTCCATAAGTCTGTTATATTCATGTAATTACCATGCAAGATCCCTGTTAAGTACATTACATTTATGAATGCTTCAGCTCAGCTTGTAAGGCATTATAATAAATACATGTTTGAATATGTTTATTGATGTATACAAAACGTTTTACTTGTATTCCAGACTGTGCATTTCACAGAATCTTGTAACATTTCACCTGTTACAGTTTCCAATTCAGAATGACAGTGTTGGGATTTGTTTCAATATTTTTCACCTGCAATGATTCTCACTATATTTTTAGATTTAGTTCTAAAATCAGATTGTTCCATTTGGTTGCATGACTATTTCACATTTTAACTAGTCAAATCTGTACTTGCACTGTTATTTTCTCTGTTATATGAATCAAAAATGTCTATATTTTCTGTGCCTGTATCAGTCATTTCTTGCTCCATTTCATTGTCACAGGAATTTTGGTTTGCACAGCCATTATAAAAGTCATCATCATCATCATCATCACCACGACCATCATCATGCATCCATGCTACTCTTCTGTTACGGAAATATGTAATTTAACATAATAGATCACCTTCATCTTCCATGCATTAATAATCTGATGGTTCACTTTTGACCTCCTCTAAAACTTGAAAGTCTGGTTTTTCATGTGCTATCATACTGGATTGATACCTCTACCAGAAAATTCAAAAGAGAATATAAAACAAACCCTAAAGTAGTGTGGGTGTATTGCACCCTCTGTCATGCTCAGGTAAACACGCACAAAACCTGGTAGAACATATCAGTGAAAATCCTGGTTTGACACTTTTGCACCTGTTTATGAAGTTTGCCTTTGATTGCACTGAGTGAGTAAATACAAAAATTGCTTCCTGTTTCCTTCAGGCAAAGTTATGGAGCTGCACAACCAGCTACTATTACCTTAAGGTGAATATTTACAGTAGAGAAGTAAGGAATGTGTTTGTGGAAACCAGTGTTAATGCTCTAATCACAACTATCAACTTAATTAGCTTTGGAGTCACCCAAGGGGTTAGTAAAATACATTTCTGGGTGTGTCTGTGTCATACAGGTGTGATGTTGAGGTCTATATCTGGTCCCTCTGTACTTCCTCTATTTCACTGTTTGCCTGCTTTCTTTCCCAGTCACAATTACGTAGGCATCCTTACTGTACCACACCCTTCTGTCATGGTATTTTTGCCTTGGGACCACTATTGGACTGAATCTTCTGGGTCCATGCATGAAATTAAACCTCTCCCCCTTTAATTTGTAGGGGTGGTGTATTGTGTCCAAGCAACAAGAAGGCTGACTAGTACATGGAACAAACAATATTCTTCCTTAAATTAAATCTGTACAGTGATTTGCAAAAACGTGATTACTATATAGCACATGAGAAATACCGTTACGTGGAGTGACCATGGGCAAGCTGTTCTTCTAAAGCACTCTGTGAGAATCAGGTCTTATAAGTATCTTCTAGCTAGGGTTTGAGGCAATTTGATGTTTACTTAAAAATCCCCTTGGTTTGGGAAGACATTTCAAGTATATATGGAGTTCTTTATTTGTGCCATCAATCTAGAAGCATTCCTTGACATTTTCTGTCCTTTCTACCCACCACAATGACTTCAAATACAGCGGAAGAGGAGGAGAGGGTAGGTGAGAAGGAAACATAGGGAAAAATCAAGTCCATTTTTCAAGTAGAATCAATTATTTCCCTGGAAAATTATGAAAATTCTGAGATTGTTTGTCCTCATCGGTCTGGGGCCCATATGCACTCCTTCAACCTAGGTTCATGACACTGTGGCTGCTTTTGTTTTTCTAGCAAGGATACTAAACTACTTTGGAACTTTCGATGTGAAACAAGGAGTCTAGAACTCCCTGATCCAGACAGGGGAGAAAATCTCTTTTCTGGCAAAAGAGGAAGCTGCAGATTTTTATCACCAGATTCTTCCCCTGTAAGGAGGAGATACAGGCAGCTTTGTTCTGCAGTGGAGAAAGAGTGTACAAAATAGCCAAGTAGGAGCAACTGACTGCCCTCTTCAGTGGAAGTGATGAAGTGGAATTCTCAGATGCAGACAGAAATGGGAAATTGATTACAATGTTTTGAAAGAGAATTTTGTAGTATTGCAACTTTCAAAGCAAAAAATTCAATAAAAATGCTTCATGTTAGTTTCAAGAATATTAAATTTACTTAAGGAAAAATAGTAAATTTAAAAATCAAGCTACTTTGAGCTCAGGAGGCAGAGACCACACAGGGGGACTGACAGCCCAGTTGGGCTGGACTGGGGAGAGCTTAAGGCCAACACTCCCGGTGCTTGAGTTCATATCTGCCCTCCTAGGACACAGGACTGTGGCCTGAGGTTCCGTGGGTCCCAGTTCACCAGGCCAAGCTTCTGCCTTTCAATTTAGGGAGCCAAGAGCCTGTAGAGGAGCCAGAACTGCTCCAGGAGGTAATTCACCACACACTCAGAGGAAGCTTTGAAACACCGCTCAAAGGAAGGAAATATGGAAAAATGACCAAAGGAAAGACCAAAAGGCAGGCTCAAAACTCCAGCCCATCCCAAAAAAGCCTAGAAGCCATGTACATAGAAGAAAAAAGAAGCTATACACATGAAATATCTGAAATGATATCAAATGTAATAAAGATGCAACTAGGGTGGCTATGGAGAAATTCAAATCAGAAATACTTGCGCAGGTAAAAGAAGAAATGATAAAAACAGTGAAAGAATTAGTGAACACATCTAGTGAAGACACAGCTAAAAAATTAGAGGAACAAAGCAAACAGATAGAATCCCTGAATGAACACTATAAGAAAAAAACAGAATACATAAAACAGATTCAAAGAGACATACAGGAAATCAAAAATTCTATTGAAAGCTGCCAAAACTGCATCAATGAAAGTGAAGATAGAATTTCATACATCAAAGATAAGATCACAGCTAGTGAATAGAAAAGGAAAGATCTTTTAAAAATAACAAAGAATAGGGCAATAACAATTCAACAGCTGCAAGATGATGCAAAGAAAAATAACATAAGATGAATAGGGATAAATGAAAAAGAAGGGAATAACACAAATTATATCAAGAAGATATTTACAGAAGTAATAGCTGGAAACTTCCCAAACATAAGAATGGAAACTGACATTTGAATTAGTGAAACATATACAACTCCAAACAGCCATAACCAAAATAAAACTATATCCAAACACATAATAATCACCATCCCAGAAATCCACCAAAATAACAGAATACTAAAAGCTGTTAGGAAGAAAAGGCAGATCACCTATAAAGGAAAACCTATCAGAATCACAGCAGACTTCTCAACACAAACAATGAAGTCAAGGAGAGCGTGGAGTGAAGTCTTTCAGATCCTAAAGGAAACTATTTCCAACCCAGACTGACATACCCTGCAAAACTGTCCTTCAAAATGGATGCAGAAATAAGATACTTCCATAACAAAGAACAGCTGAAGAACTCCATGAACACCAAACCAACCCTACAAAGAATACTGAAAGACATTCTAGATACACATAGGATAAAACCACCAAGCAATGCAGACAATTAAACAGAACGGAAAGCTAAAGATACAATAGCAGAAAGATAACATGTCAACAAAAAACCAATATATAACAGTTACAACCATTAATGTAAATGAACTCAACTCACCAATCAAAAGAAACAGACTGGCAGAATGTATCAAGAAACAACATTCAACCATATGCTGTCTACAAGAAACCCATCTAACCCAAAAGGAAACTCATAGACTGAAAGTCAAAGGATGGAAGACAATACTTCATGCAACAGGAAACCAAAAAAAGTGGGAGTAGCCATTCTGTTTCCAGACAATGTTAATTTCAAACCAACAATGATCCAAATAGATAAAGAAGATCACTACATACTAGTTAGGTGAAAACTTCAAGAGGAAAAGAAAACAATCTTAAATATATATGCACCAAATTCCAGAGCACCCAGCTACACAAAGCAAATACTAACAGAAATTAAAAATCAAATAAGCAATAACAAATTATAACAGGAAACCTTAACACACCATTGACACAAAGGGACAGATCACTAGACAGAAAATCAGCAAAGAAATAACAGAACTAAATCACCCCTGTGAACAAATGGACTTGATAGACATATATACAGTGTTCCATTCAAGAACATCAGAATATACCTTCTTCTCAGCAGTACATGGACATTCTCTAAAATAGACCATATGCTAGCCCACAGAACATATTTAAGTAAATGCAAAAGAATGGAAATTATCCCATGCATGTTTTTGGATCATAGTGCCATGAAACTAGAAATTAACAATAAAAGCAACTGAAAAACCTCACAAACACATGGAAACTGAGTAATAAACTATTGATCAATCAGTGAGTCATGGAGGAAATTAAAGAAGAAATTAAACAATATCTACAAGCAAATGAAAATACAAACACAACTTACCGGATTTTGTGGGATGCCATGAAAGCAGTCCTCAGAGGAAAATTTATTGCATTGAGTTCCCACAAATAATGAATAAACACAAATAAACAACCCAATGCTACAACTCAAACATCTAAAAAAAGAAGAGCAAGCTAAGCTCAAAGCCAAAAGAAAGGAGGTAATTATAAAGATCAGAGCAGAAATTAATGCAATAGAGACTAAGAAAACAATACAAAGAATCAATGAATCAAAGGGTTGTTTCTTTGAAAGAATAAATAAAATTGATAAGCCCCTGGCTAACCTTATTTTAAAAAAAAGAAAGAAAAAACTCAAAATCATGCAATAAGAAATGAAAAAGGTGAAATTACTACAGTCTCGCTGGAAATACAGAAGATCATCAACACCTATTTCGAAAACCTCTACTCTCGTTGATTCGAGAACACTGAAGAAAAAGACAGATTCCTAGATACATATGAACTACCAAAGCTGGATCAGGAAGATGTAAAACTGCTGAATAACCCAGTTTCTATTAATAACATTGAAAATGTAATTAAGTCCTTGCCAACAAAGAAGAGCCCAGGCCCAAATGGACTCACTGCAGAATTCTATAAGAAATACAAAGAAGACTTAATTCTGACTCTCCTCAAACTCTTCACTGAAATTGAAAGGAAAGCAATTCTTCCTAACTCATTCCAGGAAGCAAATATTGCTCTAGTAGCAAAACCTGAGAAAGATCTAACTAAAAAAGAGAACTATAGGCCAATCTCCCTCATTGACATAGATGCAAAAATTCTCAATAAAATATTGGCAAACAGGATGCAACAAATCATCAAGATTATACACCATGACCAAGTAGGATTCATCCCAGGAATGCAGGGATGGTTCAACATACGCAAAACAATAAATGTAATCCACCATATCAATAGAGACAAAAGTAAGAACCACATGATCATTTCTATAGATGCAGAAAAAACTTTTGATAAGGTCCAACACTCATTCATGATAAGAACCTTACAGAGAATTGGAATAGATGATCTTTACCTCAATATAATAAAGGCCATCTATGACAAACCAACAGCCAGCATCATATTAAAAGCCAAAAACTGAAAGCCTTTACCTTAAAATCAGGCACAAGACAAGGATGTCCCCTATCACCGCTCCTATTCAGCATAGTACTGGAAATACTAGCCAGAGCAATAAGACAGGAAAGAGAAATAAAAGGAGTAAAGATAGGAAAACAGGAAGTTAAATTATCATTATTTGCAGATGACATGATACTTTACATAGCAGACCCCCAAAACTCTATGGAAAGACTCCTAGATATAATAAATAAATTTAGCAAGGTAGCTGGATACAAAGTCAATACTCAAAAATCAATAGCATTCCTATACACTAACAACAAAAATATTCAGACAGAAGTGAAAGAAGCCACACCCTTTACACTAGTATCCAAAAAAAAAAAAGAAATACTTAGGAATTAATCTCATGAAAGAAGTAAAACAGCTATACAGGGAAAATTATAATGCCCTTAAAAAGGAAATCCAAGAGGACCTCAGAAAATGGAAAGACATCAGTTGTTCATGGATAGGAAGAACAAACATTGTGGAAATGGCCATTCTCCCAAAATTACTACACAGATTCAACACAATCCCAAACAAAATACCACTAACATACCTCATAGATCTAGAGAAATCACTCCTAAAATTCATCTGGTACCAGAAGAGACCTAGAGGGCTGGAGATTTAGCTGAGAGGCAAAGTGCCTGCTTAGCAAGCTTGAGGTCCAGAGTTCAATCCCCAGTACCACCAAAAAAAAAAGAAAAAAAAAAACAGAAGAGACCTAGAATAGCAAAGGCAATTCTAAGCAGCAAAGGCAAGGCAGGAGGCATCACAATCCCTTACTTGAAGTTATACTCCAAAGCTACTGTAATAAAATCAACATGGTACTGGAATAAAAACAGACCTGAAGATTGGAAGATACAACAACAACCACAAACTCACTCAATCACCTTGTCTTTGATAAAGGGGCCAAACGTGTTCACTGAAATAACGACAGTCTCTTTAACAAATGGTGCTGGAAAAAATGTCTATCCATATGCAGAAGATTAAAACTAGACCCATACCTATCACCATGTACTCAACTAAAATCTAAATGGAACAAAGATCTAAATATTAAAACAGAAACACTAAATCTGTTGGAAGACAAAGTAGGTAAAAATCTCGAAGATATAGGTGTAGGTAGAGAATTCATGAACAAGAATCAAACCGCACGGGAAATACTTCCCAGAATCAATAACTGGGACCACATCTTATTAAAGAGTTTCTGCATGTCGAAAGAGATTTCCAGCAGAGTGAAAAGAAAACCCACAAATTGGGAAAAAATCTTAATGGACAGCCCCTCAGACAAAGGACTTCTGTCTGGAACACATAAATAATTTTTAAAAAATCAGACCCCCAAATTCAAAGA
>PVJX010048135.1:0-11574 GCA_004027295.1 Dolichotis patagonum
GATTTTAGCTTGCTTTGTCTTGTTTAAGTTCAACACATATGAAGGTATGGACAGCTGTTTTGAGGAGAATGAGAGATACTATGACAGCCATTCTTGGCTTCCCTAATGTCTGGTCTTGAAGACCTGAAATGCCCTCCTCGTCCTGCTCAGATCAATTCCATACTATGTTGTTTCATGTGAATTCCCTGTATGTGACAATCTGGACAACTATTTGGAAGAAAACAAGAGTCAATATGATAGAGAGTGAATATTTCTGATTGTCTAGTTTTGGAATTTATGTCCCTTACATTGCTTTCTTGTGATCCGCTTTGTTCTGTTTTGTTGTGTTTAATTTTACACTTTTGATATAATTGAATGTATATTTGAGTGGGTAAGATGGATGACCATATTGCTGTTTTTGTCAGATCGTAGAGCAGAACTGTTAACAGTCTCACTGTTTGAATGTCTACTTTACATGTTTTAACTTTGTAATTTGAACAACTATTTCCAAGAAGTCAGTATGTAATTTATTAAGTAATAATTTGTTAGTGTGGTTTTTTTTGGTTCTTTTCTTTTTTTCCTTGGAATTCTGTATTGCTGCTACTCTTTATTCTGTTTTGTTTTGGTTTGTTTTTTCTCTTTAAACAAAATTTTAAAAAATTTTTTAAAAAATAACTATATACGCATCCTGTTAGTTCTGTTCCAGTGGAAAATCCCAACTAGTGTCCTGCCCTGTCACAGTTGATGTTCTGATGAACAATGATTCCTTCTCTTCCCTGCTCCTACCTCTTCCTTCTCCCTCAACTACTTTTCTCTCCCTGTTCTCTGCCCTTTCAGCATTATGTACTTTCAGACAAACTTCTGAGGTTGCAGAGCCATTAGAACATCAGTATTTTATTGAGTCTACAGTGATTTCAAATTTTTTCCTTGGGGAAAGTTATTTCACACGCACTTTTGTGTGACACATAATTTCTGTGACTCAATCCTGAGATAATAATTTGCAAGTAACACCATGCCAACCATCGAGGCCAAGTAGCAAGTGTTACTAGGCTTTCTTTCCCTCTGTATTTTAAAGTTGAAGGATGGCACTTGTTCCAAGTATTTTTTAAAAGGCAGAAAGAAAGAAAACTCTCAGTGTTCTTTGAATTTGCATTTTGCTTCATCTTTCAAGTGAGAAAGTGCATTGAATCTCACACATCATTCACAGAATGTGTGGTGACATTTAAAATTTGCATTTAAATACATTCAAAAACAAAGATTTCTGCAGAACCTGCAGGTAGATCAGGGTAAGATGTCAGCAAGAAGAGAAGATGAATAGCACTTTTATGCCAAAATCATTAAAGTTGAATTCATATATGTTTTAATTGTCCCATTGGTTTATATTTAAAGTTTGTATTGGTCCAAACATAAACTTGAATACATGCTGTGGTATAGGTTTTCTGTAATGTTTCTAAATTAACCTATTTGTCTATGTGATAAAATTTCATGTGTGTTTCATCAAAGTCAAAAGAAAGGCAAGTCCAGGCATTGTTTGTGGCCAGGCTGGACTGACCAACAAGAGAGCTTAGAAGGGCATGACCTTGAAGCAAAACCAGAAATCTGATCCTCATAGTTTCAGAAACTGGATTTTGATTGTTTATGGTGAACCTGAATCTATTTTCAGCTGCCTTTCTTCCTGACCTTAGTGAAACTGGCAGCTGAGGGAAAAGGTCCTCCTGACCTCATGGGCCTAATTGCATGGGCATGATAAACGTTTCAGGTGATGGTTACACTAATTACCCTGATTTGATCATTGTCTGTTTCATACAGGCATCTAAATAGTCCACTGTACCCATTAATATGTACATTTACATTGAAACACAACTGAAATCACAATAGAAAAGTATAAAGGGCATCTTTGGGCATAGAATTTGAGCAAAGTAAGATTTCTCAAAAGTTTTGGTACCTGAGGAAGCCTGCTCTTTGACAGCCTTCACCTGCCTGGAGACCTGAAAGCCAGTCTCCAAGACTGAGAAATATATTTCTCAATAGCTAGATTGCTTCTCTGATTCCTGTGTTTCTAGGCAGCACATCTCAACCTCTCTATGCCTCCTTCTCTTAAATATATCAATACTATTGATTAGGGCATAGAGTACTGGCAGATTAACAAATACGTGTGTGCCATGTGCCACCAATCTCCAATCCTAAGCAACTGCTCACTTGAAAAACAACTCCTTTCCCATTAAATCTGCACAGCATGGAACTCGAAGCAACCACGTGCAATTAACTGAGATTGATAGAGGAGATGAACAGCAGCATGTCTGCCTCCTCGGGAACAGATGCCTTTTCCAGAGACTTGGAGTCTACCTGTCTCTTCTCATCAGGTGGTTATTCCACATGACCATAAATAAAGCTCATTCTAGCTATATGTAATAAAGCTAGCTTTATGTAATAAAGACCAAGGCAATACATTTGGATTCCCATGGCTGACTGGTTTCTCCGTGTATCACAAACTTTACACATTTCCTCTACCAATATGTGATCACAAATGAGAGAAACCATGGCGTGTTAAAACAGGTTGATACGGTGGGACTAGATTGCATTTGTGTTTTGTTCTCGCGAGATCTTGGTCATCAGCAGAAGGACATGCTATTTTCCTGACTTGTTATCAAGAGTGTTAAATGTAACCCTGACACACCAGAGCTCAGAGGACACACACACTTGCCTAACTTGATACAGAAACAAAGCATCTTGAAGTCTGATCATGTGTACTACAGGTGAGCCACAGCTCCGCAGGTCTTTGCAGCAAATTCTCTGTTACGATTTAGATCTAAAACGCTTCCTGACAGTCCCATGTGCTCAGAGATGGGGCTTTGGTGGACCTTGGGGTCACTGTACTCATCCGTGCATTCATGCATTGACGAGCTTGTGCTGAATGCACTGCCGGGAAGTGAGGCCTGGTTGGAAGAGGTGAGCAGGACCAGGAGCACGACCGGGAAGGGTACGTTCCTCTCTCTGGGTCCTCCCTTATATCCTTGGGTCTCCTCTGCTCGCTCTGATTCCTGGCTGCCATGGGTGTAGCAGCTTTCCCAAGCAGACTTTTCTACCATCCCCTTTCTGCACTGGTGAAATGTTGACCAACTGTGGACTGAACTCTCTGAAACCATGAGTTCAGAGGAATCTCTCCTGCTTTAAATTGTAGGTGCCAGCTATTTTTATCACAGCAATGGGGAGGGTGATTAATACAGTCTCCTTGATCTTAAGGATAGTATCAATGATACAGTCAACTCATTTTATAAAAATTAGCTGTTCAACTGCTTTTCTGTTCTGCTTGCTTGCTTTGTATATTTTTTGCGGGGTTATAAGACTATCACTAAGAGTGACTTGAAGTTAAACTAAATGCATGTTTAGGAAAAAAGAAGATAAAGGAACAAACATAATGTAATAGACAACAAGTAGCCCTGTCACCCTATCAGACAATTCTCAATAAAAGTTGAAATTTCCCATCTCAGTAGAGATGAAATTTTAGCTACTTCTTTCTCTTTCTTTCTTTTTGTTTTCTTTCTTTATCTCTCCTTTTTTAAATTCTCTTGACAACATAAATGGTAGGAGAGTTCTAAACTATGTGTCAAGATGGTTTTAGGAATTATAGTCACATTTAATTTTGTCCAACAAGTTTTCCAAAATGTTTTGTGGGAAACCATTAACTTTATAGTTACTGACCTACTTCCAAACAATTTTTAATCTAAGTGAAGGGTAAGATATGTATAAAAACAGTTTGAAAAATAAAATAATATGCAGCTCAAATCAAAATATGTAATACCAATAAATACAAGAATATATTAAGAAAATAGAAAAATATTCTGTAAGATCCTTGAAAATCAAAAAAGAAGGCACACCAGTTTCCCCTCTCTCTTTCTCTCTTCCTCTTCCTCTCCTCTTTTTCCTTTCCTTTTTCTCCTTCTTCTTCTTCCTTCTCCTCCTCTTTTTTCTCCTGTATCTTCTTCTTCCTCCTCTCTCCCTTTCTCTCCTTCCTATCAACTTTCTTCCACCATGCTTTTCTATCATGATGTTTCTGCCTCACCAAGGGTACAACAGCAAAGGAACTTGCTGCCCATGAATTAAAACCTCATTCACTGTGAGCCAAAATAAACTTTTCTTCTTTTTAGTTGTTTTCCTCAGGTATATTGTTACATAAATGGAAAGCTGACTAACAGATATCATCAATTAAGTGAATAATCTGCTTTAACATGCGTTTAGCATGTTAGGATTACATTCATCTAGACATAATTTCCATTTCATTATGAATAATGTAGATTGTGTTCAATAGAAAGAGATGACTGCTAGCATGTACATATCAAAAAAGACAGGAATCAAGTCTTTGAATATAGGCCTGGCATTTTGCTTTACATAAAGCAAATGACCCTGAATGTCATTTGAGTGGAAGAATTGATGGATGAATATTAGATAAACTACAGATTCTAACAAAGTACCTTGCACAGCATCAGGACTCAGTACTAATGTCCCACCTAGCACTACCCTTGATCAGTGGCAGTAAAGACTCTGCAGCCATCCCAGATAAAGGTCAAGAAGTCACTTTACATCACAAGACAACTCCAAATATCCTTTCCATTCTCCTAAACGATTTGGGCCCTCACACGTTTCTCCCTACTGCCTTGCTGCTATTAGTTATGGCCATCAGAGTACTCATCTTAATTTCCTCCCTTTCCCCTCTCCAGCTCTTTGTCCAACTGCACCAGGACCACCTGTCTCCAGAGCAGACGTGACCTCTGACATCACTTTTCATGGCTCCGCAGTGACACGGCCCGGCCCGAGCAAGGATCAGCGACCTCTGTGGCACAGACGCAAAGATCTTCCTGACCTGGTTCTTTGCCTCTCATTGCTCAGCCCTGGTCCTTGTCTCACTCTGCATTTCAGTCAGAAAACTCCCAGGTCCCCGAGTGACACCAGCACTCTCCAGGTCTAGAGCCTATCTCTAGGTGGGACTTGAAACTGGGGTTTTTCTCTGCCTGACCAGCTCCCTCTCCCCAACCTGGTTCCCGCAGGAAAGCTCCTCTGAGACGCTAATGTGTCCTTACCCACCCCTGTCCTAGTCACTGTCACCGGTCTTCATTGTGTCTCTACACCTACACAGTAGGTTTCTCCAGGGCCTGAATGTCTAATTCGGCTCTACCCCGGTGGTGCCTAGTTCATCGCAGGAACTAAAAGCACATCAAGGGAAGAAAGCATAAAATAAAATGAATGAACGAGCACAAGCGTGGCAGCGAAGGGTCGTTCCTTAGACGCAGCCGTGCTGACTCATCACGCTGGAACTCTGTCCCAGGCACCCCGGGCACCTTTTTCGGTTGCCAGGCTCACGGTGCTGGAGGATAACAAGAGCCCTTCAGGCCACTTTCATCCAGAGCAGCTGTCACCTCCTCGTGAATCCCCGCGCTGGGTCCCACGGGAAGTCTTCAAAGTGGTCCGCAGGGAGGGTGCGGACCCAGCAGCAGGCGGGGTCGCGATCGGAGGCGGTGGGTGGCGCAGACCAGAGTCAGAGGACCAATCGGGAAGCTGGTCCTGCCCCGCCCCCGCCGCCGAGCCGGGCGGAAGCGTCCTCGGCGGTGCGCTCCTGCCATCTAGTGGTCGCTTCGCGCTCTCCAGCTCGCCTTCAGCACAGGTGAATTCTGCAGCTAAAAACCAAGCAAAGGTCCTAGAACCAGCCAAGAAGTCAGATGCAAACCGTGGCCCAGCACAGCCAGAGCCCGTCAGGAGTACAGTGTCCTGGGGCCCTCGGTGGGCTTTGACCTTGGAGAAGAAAGCATTCTGACCCATGGGGAGTGCAGCGTGAGGTTAAGGCCCCCATCGCAGTGTCAGGCTGAATGAAAATCAGATTGGAAAACCAGCTTAGATTTCCCTGGGAAATAGGAAACAACGGTTTTCGTTGGTCACCAGTTGGGTGTCTCTTTTTGACCTCCCCAGTGATTCTAAATGCGTGGTCAACGCTGCCCAGAGGTCGTTTGACCCTGCAGCAAACTAAAGAATTGCAACGCTGGAAGAAAAAGCTAAGAATGTCTCTGCTGCTCTCAGCACCGAGGTACAACAGACAAAAATGACAGTGCTGAGATCTAAGGAGGCGAATCCTGCAGGGAGCAGGCTGGCAGGGTGAAAGAACGTGCTGGGGGGATTTGGAGCGCCCGAGGGAAACCGGAGCTCTGGTGTTTTGTTTTGGGGGGTTCATGGTGTTCCTAAGATAAATCATTAAAGTATTAATAGTCTCTGTTTGCGCTGGGGTGATGAACTGGGGCAGACCCAGCTGTGCAGGAGCACACGAGTGTGTGGAAGGCACTGTTCCCATTTGTACAGTCTGTGCCGAAGAAAACTGGATCTGAAAAGATTCAAATATAGCAGCAATGAGCCCACGTCACAGGAGTGAGAAAAGACCGAACAATAGATTCAGAGACAGGAATTTCTCAGGGGGAAAGTAGATTCACATGCAAATGCAGTAGACATAATGCTATGATGTAAGCTTAATATATAGTTATATATATATATATATATATATACATATATATTTCAGTTTACACCAACTCTGAACAACAGCAACAACAAAAATCAATACCAAGAGAAACCGATGGGAGCAGGAATAAACTAGTGAGAAATCCTGCAGATTACTTTAAACTTGTTTCTGAATGCTCCGATTTTGTATAGTACAATATAGTAAAGTGGCCTTCAGCTGAAACGTGCTTGACAATCAACATTTACAAATCCCATCTTATTTCACAAGATTCCTGTCTTTTTCTGTGTCTTATGTAAACGCATGCAATTTAGCCTGTGTACGTTAAGTGTATAATGTGTGTGGTTAGACTCTACCTATTTTTTTAACTCAACTGGTAAGTTACCCACCATAAGGAAATTCATTTGTGAAGCTAAATAGGTAAATTGAGTTTAAAAGATGGAAAACTTTCCAGTTCTACCGTGAAACAATGAATAAAGGTACAGCAGGCTGTGACCTACACCTCAAGGTCCATTTCTAACTAGCAGGGTGGAAAAATTGTGGAAATGCTTACTCAAGCAAGAAGGTGCCAGAAATACAGACCCAGACCAATTTATCTGTCAAGATCATTGCCCACTGTGGCAAAGGGTATGTAAATACACAAATGCATGAATTTTTTAGAGCTCTGCACTGGAGGAGTGAAAAACAATTTTAGAGAATCTATAGAAGTAAGAATTCCTCAGATAATACACTACAGTAGTTAGAATTCTAGACATGGCATACTTGGCTACTTAGGCCAGAACAGCTACTCCGATAAAGCAGGGATATGAACTTGACATGGGTTGAACCTCTTCGATTTCCTGCTTCCTTGTGACTTTGATGGAAAAAAGGAACAGGACCAAAAATGCCACACAGGCTATGATATAATTACATCTATTTAGTACTTCATATGTTCCAGGTACCTTACACTAATTACCAGGTCAGCGCCTAACAATCATATGAGGTAGACACTATTGCTAACATTCTAGTTCATAAGAGAGGAAACTGAAGCCAACAGCAGGAAGTTCAGAACTGCGATCCAAACGCCAGGACTTTATTCTAGAATTTACATGCCCAATGGGCCAGTGGTACTGCCATTAAGGTGGAAGATTACTCTGGTCTAGCTAGGACTATGATGTGGCCTAATTGCTTATTTATTTATTTCACTGCACCTTGATTTCCTTTTAAGATAAATGACAGAATTGGATTAGAATCAGGTTCTAGATGGTTTATCGCAAACACCTTGATCTTTTTTCTTAGTTTTCCAGGATCGCAGTGTTCGGAAGGATTGCAAGGATCTGTCTTGGGTCAGTGAGAGCTGATGCTGTGATTAGCTAGTGGTGTCTGCCCAGGACGAGGCATGCAGGTACTTTTGTAACACCTTTGCCAGCCTTGGGAGTGAGAAGGACCTTTCTGACCATTTCAGGCGTGCTACTATAAGACAGGGCTGTCTAACAGAATGTTCCGCCATGGCAGAAATGTGCAAGAAATTAGCTTCTAGTCACGTGTGACGGTTGGGTACTTGAAATCTGGCTAAGTAGCTCTATTTTTAAGTTTTAATCAATTGGAGCATTGACTTATATAGAACCATGTGGCTAAGTGGACACTCTATTGCTCAGTACAGATCTAGAACAACAGTCAGTGGACTGCAGAGGAGTGTCAGGGATGTGAAAACTAAGAATTCACCTAGAAAAATGAAGGTCAAGAAAAGGCATAGTCGGACTCAAGAGGGTGCTAAGCAGGCATCTAGACATCAATACAGCTCAAGGGGAGTAAGTAGTTGGAGAGGGACAAGAGACAAGAGCCTAAAAATGTGACTTCTTTACTATGCAAACTATGGTCCAGGACACCCTCATTCATCCTGAAGGGGACGGGCCCTCAGCTTTGGTCATCTGAGTACAGTCATGCTGTATTTGGAGCAAGACTGTGCCAGCTTCCCTGCCCATTCCCACTTCTCTCTGAGAATATTTGCAAATCCCTGCTATTCCTTAGAGTCCTTTTATCAATGTCTACGTGCTGGGTAGGTGAAATGGTCCCATCTGCTTAGCCTGACTGTCAAGTGAAGCGTTAGCACACTTAGTACGCACTCCACTACTTTAGACTGTATTCACACTGAATTAGCTTTACTGACCTGAAAAATTCACAGGAAGAGTATCAGTGCATCACATGCAAGAATTGAGCATGAGAGCCCACAGGAAGGGCTAGGCTTGTGCAGAAAATGAGACTCATTCACCATCTCGCCATCCAGGCCCTGTCTTACCTTCCTCCTCCCTCTTTCTACATATTGGTCCCTGCTACTTTGCCAGTCACATGATGGGAAATACACCAGCCAGTAAGGAAGACAGCCTACACCTTGCTCTGTGCTCATCCCAGTTCAGTCGCCCACTGTTTGTAGTGGGGTGTAGGACAGAGGAGTAGGATCATGTCCCAGTTTAAGTATCACTTTTGAAAACCATAAGGTAAGGCCTTAGGGAAAAAATGTTTCAAGAAAGGAAAGAAGTGCTATCCCAGGAAAACCATAAAGGGAACTTAGGAAAACAAAATGGGAAGTCTTCACTGAAGAAACCGTGGGACTGGAGAACAAATCCCCTTTAGCAAAGAAAGGCTTTTTTCCTTACTCTTTATAGAACAAACCAAGCATAACTGAAAACTTCACCATCTGTGGAACCAGGATGACTTTTCCTCCTCTCTGAGATCCAAAAGGAAAAAGACCCAGATGCTTTCATAATTACTTTGATTGTGGAGGTAAAGGAGAGCCTTCCTTTGAAATGAACTCTGCAATTCTCCATTAATTGTATCAGGAAATTGAAGAGACGCTTTGCTTTTAGATTTGATTATCTCAACATCTATTGAATAATAAAAGGATTTTTGCTTCATTAGCAGTAAAATATATAGGGATAATGACAGATCATTCTAAGTATTATTTCCTTAGTTCTGATCTTAATCACTATATTTAATAAGGAAAGACCAGGTTCAATAAAGGATGCATCTGGCTTCAAATGATTCATCGATTTTTGTAGAACTCACATGCTAGCAATTCTTTGGGAAATTAGACAAGACACATGAATCTCCATTCCCTGCACACACGCCCTCCCTTCCCTGCCTCCCTGATTTGCTTTCACTAATCACTTTCAATTGACCGTCTTGGGGCATTTTTACAAAGGTGCAGCCTCTGTCTCTCACATCCTGAATTAATGCTGTAGGTGATTAGCTTCAGGGCCTGAGGTCCCTTTCATCTGCTTGCAAGGCACCTAAGTGGTTTTCCTCCTCGGCTGCTTGAAATGCGAGTCTCTTCTTTCATTCCCTGGGACTCTGCTCCCTGGCTGCTTTAATTGGGATGTCAAATTGTATCATCCTGGGGGGGAGCAGAACTTTTTGCAATTGGACCAAGACAGACTTTCCTTGAGTTGGGGGTAATTGTTCTTTGTAATGTCATTTCCAATTCCTCCGTGTGGGAGATGAGTTAATCTTGTGCATTAGCAGCAAGAGGTGAGTTTATGGCAAATGCTACAGATCCTGGTGAAAACAAGAAGTCAGTAGGAGAGAAACACAGGTACATGCCAAAATGGGCACAGCCGGCTTCAGTGACAGAGGGACATCTCCCGGAAAAGGAATGTAAGTCAAAACATAAACTAAAATCCTGTGAGTTCCTCCTGCCAGGGAATTTAGCTCCTTACATGGGTCTTATTTACAGCTGTATCTCCATTGACTGGAGCAGAGAGAGCAAATACCTGGTGTGTTTGCTGCCACTGCTACTTAATTCTTGTCCAGGACGGATACTGCTAATGGCTCCTGACACTCTCCTGCTGAGCCCACTGGTGCACTCAGCCTGCTATGGGCAGTAACCACCAACTGACCAGAGCTGGCACGCAAGACGGATCCCATTTGCAACCTCTGGTCTAGAACATTGTGTTTAATCAGCACTTGCTGAGTGGGCAGATAAATGAAGACACGGTTTCTACCGAAGGTAGGACTTTATGCCTGTCCCTTCCCTTGCATTTAAAGTGCTTTTTCTTTTTTTCTTTTTTTCTGAATAAACCTCTCCTGACTCTGGCCAAAGAAGTGTTTGAAGCAATTGCAAAAAAAGGAAGGGACTTTCCAGACAACTGTTCAGGACCCCTGGAATGCATATTTAGAGTTTAAAGCAGGATCTGCAGGAAGAGAGGGAGCAGAATTAAAAGCAGTTCATTCTCATAGATGTTTGGTTGGACATTGTGTTCTCTGCGACCTGATAAGTTTGCTCGAACTAGGTCAACACATGTCCTGTAACTAACCATCCCATTCTGGCACTGTCCCCTGACCAGACCTCCTGTAAAATATGCTACAAATGCTTTTCTTCTATGTATCTGTTCTCAGTTCTTTGAGTTACAAATAAATAACCTCGGAGGTGTCAGCTCACTGCTGATTCCCCTGAGGTAGCAGCCCCTCTGGGTCCTCTTGGTGATGGAACTAATGTCTCATCTCTGAGGAGTCTTTCTCACCCTCCATGGAGCCTCGGTGACACACTGTGACACAGATGCTTCCAACAAGCCAGATCTGATATTCCTTTATCAGGCCTCATCAATTTACCCTCCAGCACGACCCAAGGCAGGGATAAACAAGTCATGGCCTCAACGCTGTGTCACCCCTATCATGCAGGCTCCTCCAGCTGCGTCTGGAAGACAGCAAAGTGGATCTCAGGATTTCACCCCAAAGCTTGAGACCTGGGCACATGGGTTTGAATATAAGATGATGGGGAAAAGAGAAGGGAATGTCAGAATATGAATATTGCATTTGGCACTCCGATCTGTTGCCAGGCTGCTTCGTTTTGTTTTGTTTTGGTATCAGGAATTGAACTCAGGCCCTTGAACTTGCCAGGTAGGCACTTGTGCAGCTGAGCTACATCCCCAGCCCTTGCCAGCCTACTTCTGAGAACAAGTGGGCTACAACAGAATAAAAGCTGCAAGTTAACTGAGTAAAGTATCCATGGTGTGGTATGAGCATCAGGCACTGAGGGCACTGGTTAGCAGCAGAAAATGCCGCCCTTAACATCTTCAGCATAGCTTCTCCTCCCACCCTGACTTTGGCAATGTAAGTGTGGA
>PVJX010048136.1:0-11584 GCA_004027295.1 Dolichotis patagonum
AGTCAGTATGGTACTGGAATAGAAACAGACCCGAGGATCAGTGGAATAGATTGGAAGATACAACCACAACCACAAACTCACTCAATTACCTTATCTTTGATAAAGGGGCCAAACATGCTCGCTGGAAGAATGACAATCTCTTCAACAAATGGTGCTGGAAAAATTGGCTGTCCATATGCAGAAGACTAAAACTAGACCCATGTCTGTCACCGTACACTAAATTAAAATCTAAATGGATCAAAGATCTAAATCTTAAAACAGAAACACTAAAACTGCTGGAAGACAAAGTAGGTAAAAATCTCAAAGATATAGGGGTAGGAAGAGAATTCATGAACAAGAACCAAAGTACACAGGAAATACTTCCCAGAATCAATAACTGGGACCACATCTTATTAAAGAGTTTCTGCATGTCAAAAGAGGTTTCCAGCAGAGTGAAAAGAAAACCCACAAATTGGGAAAAAATCTTCATGGACAGTTCCTCAGACAAAGGACTTCTGTCTAGAACTTATAAAGAATGTAAAAGAATCAGACCCTTGAAATTCAAAGACCCAATCCAAAAATGGGCATTGGAAATGAATACACAGTTCTCAGACGAAGAAATACGAATGGCAAATAAATACATGAAGAAATGTTCATCATCATTAGTCATGAGAGAAATGAAAATTAAAACCACACTGAGATTCCATCTCACTCCAGAAAGAATGGCCAAGATAGAAAACACTACCAACAACAAGTGTTGGAGAGGCTGTGGGGAAAAAGAAACTGGTGCAACCACTGTGGAGGTCAGTCTGGAGATTCCTCAAAAAGTTGGGTTTGGAAGTCGCATTTGCCCCAGCTATTCCGCTTCTAGGCATATTCCCAGAAGAACTAAAAACATCATACCACAGTGATATATGTGCACCCATGTTTATAGCAGCACAATTTGTAATAGCCAGATCCTGGAAACAACCTAAGTGCCCATCAACTGAGGAATGGATAAAAAAGTTGTGGCATTTTTATGCAATGGAGTACTACTCAGCTATATAGAATGATCACATCGAGATATTTATCAATAAATTGACACGACTTGAGACCATTCTCTTAAGCGAAATAAACCAAACTCACATGGGTAAATACCATATAGTCTCCCTAGTATGAGATTTGATAAGAGTATATAAGACTTTATGGTAAGCATGAGGCCCCATCTCATAGCTTCGAAGTCTTTCAAAGTTTTAAATCATCAGTTGGTATGGTTTTATTCTGTTTTGTTTGACTATAACATGCGTGATGATATGAGCAGCTGTTTTGAAGAAAACAAAACATTATGACAGCTATTGCTGATTTAATATCATCCCTCTTAGAAGTCCTCCCATGCTTCTATTGTTCTACCATTGGTTCTATCTATCACATTGTGTCTTATTGGGATTTGAATATGTGTGATAGTTTAAACAAAATTTTTCTATAGAAAATGAGATATTATAGTACCCATTGATCATTTTCTGTTATTTGGCTCAGAAAGCCCTGTAATTTTTTCACTCTATGTATGGCTTTATACTATTTTGTTATGTTTAATATTGTTGTATTTGAATCTATGCTCAACTATAGCAGAGTAAGTGATATGGTGATAGCTATTGTTGATGTCCAGTAGTCTTAATATAAAGTACTGTGTTGCCTATGTTGTCTTGTTCTGATCTGCTTTGTACTGCCCTCTTTCATTTTATTCTCTTTAAAATAAAAATTTGAAAAAACAAAGTCCTCTATTTCAATGTCACCTGTACTTTCTCCTGATGGGCTAGATGTTTGAGATTGCATTTTGCTTTTTTGTTTTGTCATTTTCATCCTTTGGGCAATTATTTGGTCTTTCAATCCCATTAGTCTCAACTGTTGGTAGTGTGGATCTTAGGGTCCTACTGTGTGGTTGATATTTGTGTAATTGCTGAGTACCACACGGAATAGGAGGGCCAGTCAACTGAATTCCTCCTACTTGGCCTGTGGGGGTGAGTTGTATATTCTTCCTGGACTGACAAGCCTAGGAGTATTGATGTAGGTCAACTTTTAGTTCCTGCTGTTACTTTATATTCAGTTTATTCCAGGTCACCAAATTTCCCTGTCTATAGTGTTTGTGTTGGCTGAGACCTTACTGTGTCCCTGTTGTGTGCCTGTGTGTCTCATAAGTCCTTTTGATATTCTCCAAGTTGGGGGAGTCCTTATTGGTACACTCCTCACCCTGCCTGATGTTCTCTGTGTGCAGGAAGGAGTCACTCACACTCTTTCCAGACTCACCAAGGTCTTACAGTTAGTTGGAGGGAGCTTTATTACTGGCCCTATTTACCCACTGTACACCTCTATTTTAGGGGGATGCTCACCACACTGGCTGAAGCCTGTTCATCCTCTGTTGGGATGAGGCAGTTACTGAACCTCCCATCAAGCTAGCATGGTTAGTCTGCTGCAGTCTAAGGTTCTGGGAGAAAGGATGGGAGCTGAAATCATCAGCAGTATTAGGTCCAGGAGGTGGCCAGTGTCCCTTAGGGGCCAGCAGGTGTCCTGGGTCCAGGTGTCTGCAGGATGTATGGGAAGTGCGGCACAGCAGTGTACAAGGTCCTGGGCTGAGGGGTGGGTCAGTGTCCTCCATCTGGGTGTCTGCCATGTATGCGGGAAGTGTGGCACAATGGCTTAGGTGGTCCTGGGCCGAAGGCTGTGCCAGTGGCGTCCATGCGGCATGCAGGAAGCATGGTACAGCTGTGTACACTTTATTCTATTATTAATATAATAAATTACATTGACTAGGATTTGAATGTTAAGTCAATATTGAGTTCCTGAGATTTAAGCATCTTGCTCATGATAAAGTATTCTTTTATGTAATGTTTTGGTTTGAAAGTAAATGTAGATTATACATTGTAGTAACTCTAGGATATTGTGGTGAACACTGATTTGTTTTCTTTATTTATTTTTGCTCTAGTAAGCCATTTCACTGATGTAAACTCAAAGTGTACAACTAGTCTCCCTCATCACAGGCAGCAATTTCACCTTGTCTGGCCTGACCCTGTGAGTTTCCCTGTGCCTGCAGAGCTCAGCTATCAACAAGACACCTGAAAAGACTCTATTCAGGTTTCCCTGTTTGTGTTCTCTGTGGTTTTTTGTGCCTAGCTTTTCCTTTAAATTTCCAGTTGTTTTTTGTTTGTTTGGTTGGTTTGGTTTTTTCTGGGCACAATTCTATATTCCTGACATCTCTACAGGACAGTTCCACTTTCTGTGCACTGAAGATGTGTGTCATTTGAAAAGCATAATCAAAAATGAAGCAAACTCATGAATGTTACCAGCAGTATCTTTGAATTTTAAGGATTGCTGACTCTCTTGGTTCTATTCCATTTCTTCCTGGGGTTTCTACTCTATACATATGGAGTTCTCTGGTCAGCCATGGAATTGGAGGAAGTCTGTGTTTGGTTTTTAACTTTAATACTTCTGTAGCTCTCTCACTTCTAAAATGTCTTTAAAGGCCCAACTTTTCTGTGCTCTGGCTATTATCATCTGCTCCTTCAAATTTGTAAGAAAGGTTGGAGTAGTTTATTATGGGAAATCATAACATACAAGAGTCATAAAATGTTATCACATTTGTAAATCCTCATGTTCACTGCTAACATCAAGCTAAATGGTTGATCCTTCAATACAAGAAATCTTGTGTTGTACTTTTAGACAATATCCATCCATTTTCCTCCCAACTCCAGGCCCCATTAATTGATGGAAATCCCTAATGTCTCTTTTATTTCTAGTCTTGTCATTTTCAACTGAATGTAACTGTATGTTATATAACTTTGTGGAATTGACTTTTTTTTCATTTGACCCATTTATTTGGAAACTCATCCAAACTGTAGTATATATCATTGGCATTTTGTTCTTGCTGCTGAGTAATAGTCCATGAAACAAATATATCACATTTGTTTAGCCATTCACCTGCTGAAGCACATCTGTGATGAATCCAGCTGTTACTTATTATCACTCAAGCTCCAGTGAAAATTTGTGTATATAGTTTTGTGTGAGCATAGGTTTTCCTAGTTCTGAGATCAATGTCCAAAAGAGCAAATACTGGGTTACATGATAATTACATGATTAGTTTTTGTTTTTAAATTTTATTTAGAAAGAAAAAAAACAATGAAACAAAACATAAAAAAGGGTAGCAACAATATAGAATTCCAAAGGAAAAAAAGAAATGAACAAAAAAGAAAACCACTAAGAAATCACTAGTTGATAAGTTACATACTGTCATCTTAGAAATAGTTGTTCAAGTTACAAAATTAAAGCATACAAAGTAGACATTCAAACAACGAGACTGTCAACAGTTCTGCTCAATGATCGAACAAAAACAGTAATATTGTCATCTATCTTACACACTTAAACATACATGCAGTTTATATGATTAATTTTAAAAGAAACTATGGAACTGTTTCCCAGATTAACTACTACTTATCATTGTCACTAGCATTAATAGTAGATTTTCTTCATATCCTCATCAGGATTTGACACTGTTACTATTTTTTCTTTTAATTTACACCATTTTGTGTATTGTTATTTTGTGGTTTTCATTAGCATTTTCTTCATTGACTCTCTTCTAGATGATATCAAGGAGTTTTAAAACAACCTTAACAATCAAAATAAAGTGAGTTAAAGACATGGAGAAACATTTTACAGAAGGAGAGATACGAATGGCAAATTATAGATATGAATCTCTTAAAGGAGGAAATGCCATCTTCATGTGACCACTTCTTTATATGCCACTCTTGTAAATTTTGATATTCATGGTCTTTTTATTATGTAAATAAAGACCTTGAAATTAATTTTTGGAAAATACTTATTGAATAAGGATTAGGTAAAATGGAATTCCACAATACATTTTAATATTGTGCTATCAGAAACACAAACAGGCTATGTGTAGAAAAAGATCAGATATACCAAATTAATTGAGGTTTATACCAATAGGTACAACAAAAACTACAATGATTATCTTTGATAATAGTAACACAAGTAAGTTTTGTTTTTTTTTCCATTTCTTTATACAAGTGAGTGCTGAGAAACTTAGCTTCAATAGTTACTAAATTATTTAGCATTTGTATTATGTGACAATTTAATTATTATTGAAAATATGTTTCTCAAAGAAGTTAATGAAAGTTTTAACCCTAATACTATATTTTAACCTGAATATTTCTATCTATCTCTTGTACTCAGCTTTGGCATAGTAATATATTTTCTTAACTCTTCTGAAGTTACAATAAGAACTTGTAACTTTATTATATTAAGAAAGCTAGGTAAAGATTCCTATTATATTTAGTGGTATCATCTACACAAATAACATGCGTATATTGCTAAGTAGAGTACCATTTCATGAATAATCCAAGAAAGTTGAAATTTTATTCTAAAGTAAGGATTTTAAGCATAATCTCGTAAAATAAGAAGCTATACAAGCAATTAGGAGAATGTGAAATGTCATAATCTGAAAGAATATTTTTAATTGAATTTTTAACTTTCCATACAATAAATAAAAATTAAGTGAAAAACTAAATTTTATGAACATTAAAGAAAAGTCTGTTAAAAATAAGCTGGGCCTGAGAAAACTCTTTTTAATCTGGTAAAAATGATTCATTCAAGTTACTGAGTCAATTAGGATTTTCTACAAGTGGAACTGTACATTCTAGACTGGTTTAAACAAATTCACAAAACTACTGAATTTTTAAAACTTACCTCATAAGACCAACATAGAAATCTATCCTTCCTAAAATGTCCGCCCATCCACCATATTAAATTCAGTCTTTGGGACTCAATTCTTCTGTACATTTCTGAAAGTTTTTATTTTAAATTTATAAAAGTTTCTAAATGTTATAATGAAAAGAGAAATAAAAGTGACTTATGAGATAATCGTGCCATTTCCATGTCAGAATTACAAAATTCTAAAATCTCTAGGTAGACAATAGAAACTTTTCATCGTCACCATAAGATAATTAACATTTAAAAAATTAGGAGGATTGGCATTTTCTGTAACAAATAACTTCTGATTCTACCATGCACACATCAAGGCCAGGGACCGATGTTCCAACTTTACTTCCCATGCTTGTCCTAGAAGTAGTCTAATATTACTTTTAAGAGCATTTTTTTTGCCTACAATATAGAGCTAGAGAGAAAAATCTTCAGGGTACAATATTAATAATTAGCATGCTGGTGATTAGTGTACCAGTAAGAGCTCATAAATCAGAAGTTCAAGTCATGAATACTGCAAACACTCCACTAACACATATGCTCCTAAAAACACACTAAGCCATAATGAGGGAATTAAAAGGGGGTAGTTTTTATATTTTATACATTATTCATTTCCCATTGGTTTTCATAACAAACAACTCCTAGAAGGAAATGAGCTGCCAAAGTAAAGTTACAGCAAAATAATCTTGGGGCTGAGATTACATCAGAGAGGAAGAAATATTTTATTAGTGCTGAAAATTCTGTCCCTGCAAGATAGAGAGCAGTGGACTGAATGTAGGAGAAGTAGTTTTCCTTCTCGGTCCACAGAGGATGAGAGTTAGGGATTTAACTTACTGTGTCTAAAAGGCATTTTAAGTTATTCAGCAGGAACTAAAATTGGCAATATGGTTATGCTGATATTACATACCTCAGAAAGTCATTCAAAGATTTCTCAGCAGTCTATATCCTTAATTTCTTTCATCTAGTAGAACATTAGTTTCTGCTTTAGGGGTCATATTTTAATTTGAAAACATCCCATTGAGCATGGGTATGTTTGATGAGATTATGCCAGAGGAGTTACCCTCTCTTGGTACCATTTCCATTTTGGGAAATTCTGATAGAACAGGTACGTGCTAGATTTTGATGGAAATACCCAGATGACTATTTGAAAGGTGGTGCACAGCAGTTTAATGCCTGAATCTTTCCTTGTTTTTTTCCCCCAATGGCATCTTTTGGAGGGATAGATATGGAATATCGGGCACACACAAAGCTCAATCCCATCAAAAAATTGATGTTTTGGTGTGCCTAGTGCTCTAATAATAAACATTTGTATGTCACACTGCCCAACACTGATGCTCACTGGCCTAAAGCCAGCATTCCCATAACATACAACACAATTCTCTAAGAAACTCTAGCAATACATAGTTGGTCTTTAATTCCACTCCTTTGCATCACTGGCACTATGACCTTGTGGACAAATGGACATTCCTGGCTGTTCTGTTAGTTTCTGTATCACTGTTAGCTTACGATGAAGTCTGTTACTTTTGTAAGTGTTCAGAGAGATGGCTTGGGATATATACTGAATGTTTGTGTTCCCACAAAATTCATATGCTGAAACCATAACCCTCACTTGATGGTATTTAGAGATGGGGCCCTTGAGAAATAATTAAGTCAAGATGAAGTACTGGAGGTGGGCTTTGATGGGATCAAAACCTTGTAAAAGGAGGAACAAATATGAGGTTCATTCATTCTCTCGCTCTC
The DNA here is from genome assembly GCA_004027295.1 of Dolichotis patagonum. Lineage (NCBI taxonomy): Eukaryota > Metazoa > Chordata > Mammalia > Rodentia > Caviidae > Dolichotis > Dolichotis patagonum. The sequence continues at coordinate 7,465 of PVJX010048136.1, forward strand.
CTTCTTCTCTTGATGCATGTATGAATGAAGGCCATAAGAGGCCCTCACCAAGAACCCAAAGATATTGGAAGTTTGACCTTGGATTTCTAACCTCCAGAAACACAACAAACAAGTTTATGTCATCCACACCACCCAGGCTAGGTAATTCCTTATGGTAGGCTACACTAAGAAAGGTCTGTTCAGATTTTCTTTATATGTTTGAAATCAATGAAAATTCAAAATTAAACATTATCTGTAACTATTGAGTCCTGTAAGGGGGAAAAAAACATGTTCACATAAAAGGATGTGTTAGTATAGGGAAGAGTGAGTGAGTGAAAAGGAGGAGATGAGAAAGGGAAAAAGGAGAAACCAAGGCAGGATATTTTATGCCATGCTATACTACTCAGCTTCCCAAGAGAACACACAGCACCATTATTGAGTTATTAAGAAGCCACCTGGGGAAAATCTAAGCCTAAGAACTTCAAGGGGGACAGAAGTAATACTTCATGTGCTGGCTCCCTCCCTTCCCCTGTCACTCAGTGCTTGAAGTTCTCGCCTTGGATTGTGTTTCCCTGCACTTTTAAGTTATGGCACAGGCCCTCGGGGTAGCTGCTGGGGAAGCCAGATCCCTGTGTATCCAGACCTAGGGTCTGGAACTGCTGGAGCTCCAACTACAGAGAGAACAGCTAAGCCATCATCTAGCTTTTGTCCTCGGAGTAGGGCCACCTACAAGAATTTTAGAGCCAGAATAGGAGCCTCCACTGAAGTTGTGTGAACAGGTAGTGTGCCAAGTAATTGAACACAAAGTGAGGGTTAAGGGAGGCTGGATAAGTTTGAAATTGTAAGTAACCTGGGTCCAGCACCCTCTCTCCCTTTCCTTAGCAATGAAGCAACTTAAAATATATGTGTGTCATTTTCACAGACTCAAATCAACATATCTTGGATTGACATAACATTATGATTATATAGCAACAAGAGATTGATATTTTTTGGGTAATTTAAAATTTATGTAGAGAATGTTGCAGTGAGATTTCAAAAGGCATGTTGGCTTTTGGGGGTTTTGACCCTCCAAACTCATTCCACAAATCTGATCAGTGCAAGGCAAGCATTTATGTTTATGATGGCAGAACATGTGGCATGGCTGCTTAAAAGCAGAGGATGGATGCAAATGGCTTCTGCTGCTATTCTATTTTTAAGAAAAGTTGCAGAGACAGAAATCTAAAGCAACAGGTAACATTCTGCGTAAAATATGTTCCACCAGCTGGTGCCACTAGTCAGTCCTCTCTTACAACTGTTTTGCTTCCAACACTCTCTCCAAGGTCTGGCTGGGCAAATAACTATTTGTGCTGTGCCTGTGATCACTTTTCCAGCTCTGCTCCCAATCAGATACTGACCTGCCTTCTTTCACTCAAATGCATTCATTGTTAACCTCTCCTGCAGATGTGGTCAGCTCTCTAGCTTAGAGATATGTGTCTCTATATGTCTGCTTCAAATTTCTAGATTCATGGTTGAATCCATCCTCTGCAATCAGGAGTTTAATCCCTATTTTTTTAATAATAGCATAGAAGATGCCAGTGACGGTGGTAGCAAAGAAAATGACACTGAAATGATTTGTTTTTTTACACATCTGAGGTTGAAAGGCCTTCTTAAGGGCATGGACCATTACTTGCTTAGCTTAGCATTCTCTGACCTATGCCACAATCCACCATGCTGAAAGTACTCAAGAAATATCCATTGAATAAACAACTGACCCATAATAAAATGAAAAACATTGACCCTAAAAGGCAAAACCTTAGGATAATGGGAGGGGACTGTATTATTTCATTATAATGTTATATGGAATATTATGTGAGACAGCTATGTGAATAAACAGCATAGAAGTTATGTGGCAATTTTGTTTTCAAAAGCACATCCTCATGAAAATATAAGTACATCAAAAGATATGTAAAGGAAAATATTCAAAGAAAATGCAGCCAGGTGGAGTGATACTTGCCTGTAATTTCAATATTCAGGAGGCTGAGACAGGAAGATGATGAGTTTGAGACCAGCCTGAGATATATAGATAATAAGTACAGGGCCAGTTTATATAGCAAAGCTCCACCTCAAAATATAAAAGAGAAAAGAAAATACATAAAAATACAAACAATAGGCACCTGTGGACAGCAGGGTTATAAGTAATTTTTCATATTCTTTATATTTTCTATGTTTTCTAAAATGAACATATCCTATATAATTCAGAAAGTGGTGTTTACCCAGTGTCTTAATTACTTTTCTCTCATTATTGAGACAAAATACCTGACACCCAAAGTGTAGCAACAGAAGGTTTATTTCTTATAGTTTGGAGGTTTCAGTCCCTACTCATTTGGCTCCAAGGCAGGATGGCATGGCGGAGCAGCTGTTCATGGCCACCAAAAACAAGAGTGAAAAGGGCAAAAGAGGGAAGACACACCTTTCCACCCTCACACTGTATGTCTGTTCTGCCCCTGGGTGGTTGCAGCACTCACATCACCAATCCCAGTGCTAGACAACAAACCAATCATAAATGCTAGATTCAGCTGCATCCATGATAGCATGAGGTTTGGGGAGGCATCTGAACACAAACCATAACACCCAGAATTAAATAAAGTAAAAAGATGTTTTAAATAGTCATTTTATATATCGAGAGAAAAAAATAAATTACACCTAACACAGTAATGTTGGACTCATCATCCTGATCATCCAGTAATAAACAGGACAGGAAGGTGATGATGAAAAAATTCTAGGCTAAGGTATGTTTCTGCTACATGATTCTGTAAAATCCCCAGATCATCATGATATTGGTGAGGGCGGAAGAAGCTCTGCAAAGAATTACGGAGTGAAGATTTGAGGCAAAAGTAGGCTCAGCCTCTACTCCTTACTAACCCAGCCACAAAGTTATCCAGTCTCCATAAACAGAGCTCTGTTGCTCTCAGGGTAGAAAGTCATGCTTTATTCTGAGTTTCAAATCGTTACTCCATGGAACTCTTTTAAATCTTCTTTTTTTTCCCTCGACTCTTTCATCACATGAAACCAAACCAGTGGACTCTAAGGGCTGTAAGAAGCAGCCACTAGGATATTCAGTGCTTCTCAATGGGGGACCATTTCACACGAAAAGTAATTCTTAGCAATATCTGAATAAATTTTTGGTTATTACAACTGTGGAGGGGGGAGGTGGAGGCTATATGCAGGTGCCCAACACTCTACAATATTCAAAATACCCACCAGAACAGAATTAAAGGAGTTTATTGAAATACTTGGTATATGTTTAATTTTTTAAAAAAATTATTACAGTAAAAGACACATTACCATTAATCCCCTCCAAAAAATACTTCCCTTCTCTTCAAACATATTTATCGCATCATTCTTGCCACTTTCTAAAGCAGTTCTGGAAGCACTCTTTCCTGAGCATATTTATGATGTGTGATGAAAATACAATGAATGCCGCAGCCGGTACCATCCAACAAAGGGCAGGCTCACCAGAACAATATGGTGTGTCCATTGACCTCATAAACTGGATATAGTATTGTGCAACTTCTTGCTTTACCTCAAAGTCAAAAAGACTATTAAAAGTAAATGTTTCAAATGAATTTAAGGCATAGGGTAAGCAAGTCATTGCAACTAAAGACACAAATAAATGAAGACTTCCAAAAGGGCTTCAGAAAGTGGCAAGAGTGATGGGATAAGTATGCTTGAAGTAAGGAAAGTATTTTGAGTGGGATTAGTGGCAATGGGTCTTCTACTGTAATACATTTTTTAACATTTAAGTATTTACCGTGGTGATACCTTTTTATTGTTTTTATTATTTTTTAAATTTTATTTAAAGAGAAAAAAAAACAAAACAGAATAAAGGGTAGCAACAATACAGAATTCCAAGGAAAAAGGGAAAAGAACAAAAAAAAAACAATAAGAAATCATTACTTGACAAATTACATACAAACATCTTGGAAATAGTTGTTCAAATTACATAATTAAAACATGCAAAGTATGCATTCAAACAGTGATGCTGTTAACAGTTCTGCTCCATGATCAGACAAAAACAGCAGTATGGTCATCCATCTTATACACTCAAACATACATGCAATTATATCAAAAGGGTAAAATTAAACACAACAAAACAGAACAA
>PVJX010048137.1:0-11583 GCA_004027295.1 Dolichotis patagonum
TGTCTAGCTTTGAAATTTATGTCTTACATTGCTTTCTTGTGATCCGCTTTGCTCTGTTTTGTTGTATTTAATTTTACCCTATTGATATAATTGCATGTATATTTGAGTGGGTAAGATGGATGACCATATTGTTGTTTTTGTCAGATCGTGGAGCAGAACTGTTAACAGTCTCACTGTTTGAATGTCTACTTTACATGCTGTAACTTTGCAATTTAAACAACTATTTCCAAGAAGTCAGTATGTAATTAGTCAAGTAATAATTTCTTAGGTTTTATTGTTGTACTTTTCCTTTTTTCCTTGGAATACTGTATGGTTGCTACCCTTTATTCTGTTTTATTTTGTTTTGTTTTTTTCCTCTTTAAATAAAATTATTTAAAAAAAAAGATAGCAACACATTAAAAAAAAAAAGTAATCTCTTAGATATGAACCACACATTTTCTCTCAAGGGTATGCATTTTTCCAACAAAACTCTGTTGGGAATTATGTCATTGAGGAATGAAATAAGTACATGGAGATGTTATTTAAGGGTTTACTGTACTACTGCCAACCAAGTATTTGCAGGCTTGCAGAAGTCTTTTATTTCTTTGATAACATTTTTCAGTATTTATTCACAAATAATGTTTCTGAACTACTGTAAATATACAGTTTAATATTCTAAAGTAACTAATAATTAATCAAAACTAATATAAAACAGTATAAAATCTATATTGTGGGAACTTTAATAGTAGATTAATTTGATTCACATTCTTGTTAACTTCACAAGTTGCAGTTTCTTGATATAGATGGAAATCTCAAAATTACACCACAAAGAAAGGGCAAGAAAAGCAGAATAAAAAGCCTCAAAGAGTCCAACAGCTGTGGCCTTTAAAATGCAACCATAATTATATGTATAATACATGTAATTTTTTTTAGTTCTGAGGGGATGAATTCTTCAATTATTCAAGAATTCTTCAATTCTTCAATTATTGATTGACCTGAGTTTGTAGTTACTTCTGTTCTTGAAAAATGTTATTAGTTTTTATCTTTCAAAATATTTATTGACGTCCTTATCCTTTATATTATATCCTTTGTATAAAATGAAAAGTTTCATTATCCTACATGTTCTTGATAACAACTCTGCCACTCCAACCACTAAAATTACATTACAGAGAAACAAATATCTAAGGTGGCCAATCACATTTGAGGAGACTTGGAATAAAATACTATCTTGCCAAGGGTTGCCCTATACTGGACTGTTTGTGTACAAGGAAGTAGACACTTAAGAGCTCCTGCTGTGTCCCTGAAGAGCTAGGTTAAATTGTTACCCTAGACCCTCATAATAACCACTTAACAATCTGGCCAGATCAAGAAAACAGAATACCCAAGTGGAAAATAAATCTCATGGTATCTCCAAACCCCTTATGATGGTAAGCTTTCATTACCAAAAAGAATCCATATCAGGGAAGACACATCCACCCAAGTGCGCACACACTGCTCTGTTACAAGGGATACAAATGGAGGATATAGGCTACTTTAGAAAATGAGGCCATCTTTGCAATCTTAAAAAAGAAATAGACAAATAAAATCATCCTTTAAATTGCTAAACAATAATGTCAAGGAAAAACCTGATTAAATCAATCAATAAATGAGTATCTTTAGGGATAAAAATAAAGCAGAAACGGCTTTGTGAAATCAATCAGAACTTTTTTGATTCAGTAACTTTCTGTTCGTTCACCAAATATTTAGTGGAGTTAAATTTAAATTAAAATCTAGTTAACAGGGGCTGGGGAGTTAGCTCACTGGAGTAAGCGTCTGCCTAGCAAGCACAAGGTTGTGAGTTCATCCATGGTACCAAAAACAAAAACAAAAAAAAATGTAGTGAATGCTGTGAGTACATAAAAATGCAATTACAAGACAAGTAAATAACCACCAAGGGTTGAGGATTATAGCCCAGTGGTGGAGTACTTACTTAACAAGGCCTTGGTGAAATCCCCAGGAGGCAAGGGAGTGGAGGGGAAGGAAAAGGAAGGGATGAAAATAACTGCCACGACGGGGAAATATAGGAAAAATATGGCTTCTGTTGGAGCTTTAAAGAGAAGATGTACTGCAACCATAGCAGATTTGTTTCAAAAAAGATCAAATAGTACAAATCAGAATTCACATACAGAGAAAAAACTAGAAAGACAGTAAGAAAGGAGGTGGGGGACAGATATGTGAGAATGCTAACATTTAAGTACTTGCCATGCCATTTAGTTCTCAAAACAATTCTGATAAAGTAGGCACAACAGACATTTGGGCTATTTTTCTGTGTTTACCACTCCACTCCAACCAGTATTTTGGGTGAGAATGACCATTACTAGCTCCAGGTCTTCTTACCTCAATGAGAGAAACTCCATCCCACTCAACATGGTAGCTAATAGAATCTAGGCCTTTGCCAATCAGGGCATGAATAATTATGAGTAAATTCAGTGGTGATACAAACAGCAGGGAGACTGGGACTGTGCCTGGAAATCCTGGGCTACAGAGTCTCTCTTTTAGATAAAGTGATATGAGAAAGGAAGACTAGATGTGCTGTTCCTGAATTTATGATGGTAAGAGAGAACAATGGATCAGGATTTAGAATTAAGTGCCAGAGGTGGTTTAGAAACCAAAGAGTTTGATTTCAGAACCAAGAAACAAAGACACCTATCGACACTCCACCTTTACTGAATACATGATAATGCTTCCCAAAGTTATACATGCAAATACCATCCATGCCAGAATCTGAAGTCACACCATCCACAACTCTACAGAAGACTGATGTTACAAGTTGAAGAGTTTTAGATTTTTTTAAGCATTTGTTTTCAAAGTATGAAGTGTTGAGAATGGGAGAATGGCAAAAGTGATGACGGGAAGGCCAATTAAAAGATCATTATACAGACAGCTGTGGTGGTGTACACATGTAATCCTAGCACTTTGGGAAGCTGAAGCAGCAGGATCACAGGTTCAAGCCCAGCCTGGGCAACTTAGTGACTTGAAACCTTGTCTCAAAATAAAAAGGGTGGGGATATAGCTTTATGTGAAGGCTCCCAAAAAAGAAATGAGTAAAGTGGCCTAATAGAGAAAACAAAGTGGTATCTTCTTCTAGACACAGTATCTTCTCTCTCATATTAACATAAATTACTGTTTCAATTCTGCAAGTGACTGAATAAAACATACTCCATCTGCTACTTTTCAAAATCATCTCAAAAAACTTAAGACATACACAAATAAACCTACAGGGTAAGAATAAGTAAAGACTTAAAGGAAGATCACTGGCCATCTTTTCCAATAGGTTAACCATAAAAGACAACACTGAAAGACTCACAGCTTCTTTATCAAAGCTATGTCATATTCTAGAACCCTAGCATGGCTTACCATCATCAGGCCTAACATATGAGCTATGCTAAGATCTTCCTAGACAGAGAATGAGCTACAGTGAATTGCTGATTTAACAATTTAAGCTGACTAGAACAAAAACAAATTAAACCAAACTAAACAAAAATTCTAAAAAGAAAATGGTATATCTAAATAAAAACTACATTTTAGGCCAGGCGTGGTGGCACATGCCTGTATTGGGAAGGCTGAAGCAAGAGGATCACTGTGAGTTCAAGGCCAGCCTAAATTGCACAGTGTAACCCTATCTCAAAAACAAAACAAAACAACAACAACAAAGCAACACTTTTATCTACCAAAAAACCTGGGTTACATACAAAGATGGTGAACATTGCCTCAGGCAAATACGAATTAAAATCCCAATGTGATGTCACTTTACTCTCTAGCGAAAGATTCAAAATGGGTAAGACAGCAAATAATATGCTACAGATTTCCTACAACAATAAAAAATGTGTTTATTTTTTAAAAGAGACTGATAAAGTATTGAGATTATTAAGCAACTAAAACTTTCATACAATACTATTATTAAGAGTATGAAATAGAAACCCTATTTGACAAGTCTGAAAATTTTTTAAAAAATTAAAACATGCTAGGGGTTTAGCTCAGTGGCATAAGCGCCTGCCTTGCAAGCTAGGTCATGAGTTTCATCCCTCATACCAAAAAAAAAAAAAAAACAAAAAAAAACACACACACACACACACACACAAAACAAAACAAAAAGAAACAAAAATTAAAACACAACACTCAGTATATGACCCAGAAATCCTACTGCTAGAGAGGCACCAAAACTAAATGAAAATATATTTCTAAATATGTTGTACAGAAATGTTTATGGTGGAACTGTTCGTAAGAGCCTGTACCTGCAAATAATTCAAATGTCCTCCAGCTGGTGAACGAATAAACAAATTGTGGTATACCCCAAACAATGGGACAGTATACAGCAGTGAAAGGGTGGGTAGAATCACTGATAAAATTGACATGGAAAAAAAAAAAGCACCATTATGGATGAAAATAAACCAGACACATGGTACTATCACATCTTTAAAAATTTATAGAAAATTCAAAACTATATGAAAGGAAGTAGATCAGTTACTCCTTGGGTAAAGACAGTTGGCAATGGTCTGCAAACAAGGAGATGAAACTTTATGGGTGTTCCAAACCTTCAATGGAGCAGCGGGTACACAACTGCATACATATAACAAAACTCACAGAACTGTACTTTTAAAACGTATTTTTATTTAATTGTATTTAAATGACAGTTCAATGAAGTAAAAAAAAAGGACAGATTGATGAGATCTGCAAGTCATTAGTTGTGTGATATTAACTAGTTTTCATTTTCTCACATGTACCCTTGCAGTACATGTCTTACTTTTATACCAAATACTTCTATGATGCACTGCAGTTATGGGGCTTCTGATGTGGAAGAGGGATTATATCATTATCTATACTATGACTTTCCCTGACTCTCTCACAAGGTAGTTGTGAAACATCAAAAGAGATAAGTGATGAGAAAGTTCTTTGGTAACTGTAAAGTATTGCATAACTATATAGTAGACATTTTTTTAAAAAGCAGAACAAATTTTTCACTTAGAAGTCACTTGCAGAAACTTAAGACCCTTGTAAACCCGGGTATCAAAAGTCAGTCTTTGGTCTGAAATAGGAATCAGTTACCTATTCAAATGTCATCTTTTAAATTTATCTCCAGAACCTGCTGCCTATTGTCTCGAGTTACTGAATACCTCAGTGCAGTCTTTCCTAGGCTGCACTTTCATTTTTCAAAGGAAAACTACTAAAGAAATGTTTAAAGAAAGTCATATGAGTATACCAAAAGCCTTACTTCCCTGTGGAATAGAAAACTGTCTTTTACGTTAGCACTTTGCCAAAATGCTCACAACTAAAATTTTTCTTCATCTAAAAGTCAGTTAAATTTCTATTTAATATTCCAATTCCATACATAAGTACTAAAAGTTTCCTGGTATGCTTTGCATTAGCGAGATGTGAAAGGTTTAGAAATTTTAAAACTAGTGTGGTACAATCATCTCACGCTTTTCTATCTGTTGCAGTTTTTTTGGTAGATTCTCATTTTTTCCTACTATCGCGGTATAACAGGGTTCTCTAGTGATCGAAGTTTTGAGTGATAACTGACATTTGGCCTGATTATATCTGCAAGTTTCCACAGTGCAGAAAGTATGCAGGCATTTTTGAGACACACAGCTTCTCCAAGTGTAACTGCACGACTATATTTTATCTGGAATCCAAGTTTATAGCAAATCTTACAAATCTAAAGTTACTCTATCAGCAACAGGTACTGCAACCAAAATTTAACAAGACTCTCAATACCACAAAATATTCTGTCATCCTTTTCAATGTTTGAACGGCTCCGCTTCAGTAACAGTTGTAAAGGAAAGGTGTGCATGGCTAATTCTAACGCCAGACTTCATTCGACTAAGGTTCTACTTCAGTCTGGCGCGTAGTTATCCTACCCTCTAAGGTTTCACATTTCTCCTTCGAGAACAGGAAGGTCGCTCAATCCCGTAACTAAGTGCCCAGCTCCAATTTTTGTTTCCAAGAAACCCTAAAGAACGGCACTTAGCCTCCTGGCTGCCGCGGCCTTCTCTGCACCCGAAGGCTGGCCAAACGTGCCACTCTAGCCACCGCGCCAGCCGCGCTGGCACGGAGCTGCCAGAGGGCGACTGGTCGCGGGGAGGAGAGGACTTCTCGGCGCTCCGGCCCGCGGCTGAGGTCCAGCCCGGCCCGCGCCAGCGCTGCTCGCAGCCAGGAGGGCGTGGGGACCCAGCGCCTCGAGGCCCCGCGGGTCCGGAGGGGCCAGCGGCGCGTGGCCGCGGGCGGGACGTAAACAAACGCACCCGGGAAGGGCAGGGGCGGCGGCGAGGGGTGCGGGGGCTCGCCCCCGCCTAGGGTTCCAGTCCGCAGCCGGCCCCACCCCACCGCAGGCCTGCTCCCGGCCCCTGCGCGCCGCCGCCCCACGGTTACGACCCCAAAAAGCCCCGACGCCGGAGCACCGACCCGCAAGGCCACAGCTCCGCGCCCCCAGCCCCGCGACGACCTACATGAACGCGCAATCCGGGTCTCGGGCGTCTCGGCCGGGAGCACCCAGCCCGCTCCTCTTGCTGAAAAGCTTCTGGAAGAGCGTAGGGGCCATGCTGGCCACTGCCAAGCCGGGGTCGCGCTAGTAGGAGCTCGCTAGGCCCCCGCTCCTACAGCCACCCCGCCACCCCCATGGGCGCCTCAGTCATATGACAGAAATTAGTCACTTCAAACGGCCACGGCGCGCGGGGCGGGGCGCGAGGCCAGGCCAGCGTTCATTGGCTGGCGGCCGGCCGCATCACGTGGCGGCGCGAGGACCGGGCAAGGCGGGGGTGGGGGCGGGGCCGGCTCCCATAGGCTGGCGGGGGGCGCCCATCACGCGGCCACTCATGGGGCGGGGCGTGCACAGATAGGCGAGGACGACGAAGTGGTTGAGTGTAAGCGGAGTGCGCTCGGCCGCGGCTTCGGCGCTGCTCCCCGCGACTGTCTGGGCTAGGGTTGGGTAGCTCAGAGGCGACACTGGGGACTTGGCAGTGCAAGAGCACCCACGATAGGGAGGTGGTTAGGTCCCCACGGGCAGCCGCTTCTCCCCCGTGACACTCTGCACCTCCATCGGCCGGGGACTAGGGCTGAGCTTTGAGCCTGTGGCCCAGGCCGAGCAGTGGGTTTGGGCTCAAAGCTGGACGGCGCCCAGGACCCCACCAGGACCCCAGCCGCCATCGCGGTCCTGGGCAAGAAGACTTGGGGCGAACTGGCCACCAGCGTCGAGAACCCAGACATGAGGCATGAGTCTGGGACGGGCTGGCAGTCGGAAGCTGAGACGTGAGGCTCAGTTTCCGTGGTAACCAACAAAATCACAAATGAAACCTAGGGAGGCAAGAAGGCTACAGAAAGCATTTATGTATGAATAGCTAACCCTTCATCTAATTCTTTGAATTTTAGGGATGAACCCTTTGCGCTTGAGGCCTGCGCGCCATAGGTTTGCCACCACTGGGCTAGGGAGGATAACTCAGTGGTAGAGTGCTTATTACTTCCCAGGACCGCTGAGGCCCTGGGTTCAGTAACCAGCATGTGTGCACACAGGAATTTTAATGAAGGGAAAAGGCAGGAATCAACGTCCAAAAAATAAAAAATTATGTTTAAGTGTGGGGAAAGGTGGAACCGTGCGTGAAACCAAGTGACAGGGAGGGAAAAGCTTTCCTAAAAGAGATGACTCATAAATGACAGTGTTACATTAAACCCACCTTGTTAAAATGTATCAGGATTTCCATCAAACTAGGCTTACAAATTTTTAGCCCTCCATCCCTTCACCCAGTCCCCTTCCCAGAAAGAATAATTTTGTACAGTAGGATGCAATTCTTTAAGAAATGTAGATACTAGTGTATTGTGTATGTTTGGAAGGGCGAGATAAAAATGCTTCAAAAATTTGTTAGGCACACAAATCCAATTATCTGTTAAGTGATTGCCAACTCTGATTTGCTGCGATTTAAATTATACGTAGCCCTGAAAAAGGAAAGTAATTGGCAGGATTTATACATCTCTGATAATCTGTCAGTGACCAATGTGTTGAGTTCCAACATTAGTTTAAAAAATTAAGATTTTTTTAAAGCACTGACTATAGATTATTAAATGAATGTATCCATTTCACAAACATTTAAGCACTAGACACTGGGGATCCAAAGTGAAAAAGGTACAGGTAACTTTCTAGGTGAGGAGAGTGTAACTACAGTAAATCCAGATAGTGACTAGTGTGAAATTATTAAGAACCAAGTGATGAAATTGGTGAAATGAGGGCTAGAGAAAGTCTTTCTGAGAAGTTGACATTTGAGGTGCTTCCAATGAAGTGATTCAGAGATTCTCTGGGCTCAAAATAGGACTACCTCATGTACATACTTCAGATAGTTTTCTGGACTCTGTTGTCAAACAAAGACTTTTAAAGAAGGTAAGATGAATATTTTCTTGGAAAGTGTTTGAAGATGGAATGAAAGTTTAAAACTTGCATAAAAGTAAAGTCTATGAAGTTTTTTTAAAAATGAAAAATGTACATCCTGTCAGCAAATGAATCAATTTTGGGGGGAAGTTGTGTTTGGTTTTTACACTAGAAAATTACATTAAATTAGTACCAGTATAAATATATAAGCAAAGGCACAAGGACTGGTATCTTTTAATTACTGGACCAGTGAAGAGTGCTTCCCAGGTCCCACAGAAGGAAGTTTCCAAATACAATAACCTTGTGTGTTTTCATCCTGGGAAAAAATTACTTCATGGGTAATTATAGATATTAATAGTGAGGGAAAGAATATTACTCCTTGCATAAGAGATACTTTTAGTATTCTCCCATTGTGTGATAGCTTCATTTCTGTAGTCTCAGTCTTATACTTCAAAGGTACACAGAAAACTAAATTTGTTGTTATTCACCTCACTTCCCCTTTATTATAGCATAATACTAAAATCATAGAATCAGAACTCTGAAATTATACCAGTTGATAATAAAGAGGGTATAACTTTAATTTTATTTTTGTGTTCAGTATCTATGTTTTTTTTTTCCTTTTCCTTATTATTGCCACTTCTCCACAGAGAAACTGAGGTGTCTCATAAACAGCCTCTTTAATTTAGGAAATCAATGTAAGAAAAACAATTATTGTTATCTTCTCGCTAATGCTATGTTAAATAACTGTGGGACTGTTGAGTTAGAAATGGAATAAAAGAGTCTACATTCTCACTCTAAAATAGAAAATTCAGCCTTCCCCAAACTTGAACCGCTTATGCTGTCTGTCCATCTATTTCCAAGATCAACTGCCTGAAAACAAAAAAACAGGGGCAGTCTTCACTCTTAACCATTTTCTGGTTACCTGACAGAAGAAAAGCTGGCTGTCTTGCTCCTTTAACCACTATGCTAAATGTATCGCTGCAATTGTGCTAAATTATCCTGAAACAAAATTTTATTGCTAAACATCTCAGAACACTACTTTTGTGGAGTCAGGGTACCTCTGTTTTAAAAACTCGTAACCCAATTCTTTATTGCTATATAAGAAAATGGCAGTAGTTTAAAGTACCAAAAACATAAACATGGATTTATTCAACAGATAATTCCTGAGTGCCTCGTAGGTCTCCAACTGTTAAAGGCGCCTGGAATAGGGTGTTGAAGAGTCCCTATTCTTAGGAACTTAGTTCCTAAGAACTAAGAGACAAAATAAGCAACATATCTGCAAGTTGTGATAGGAGCTAAGAAAGAAATAGTTGATAGCAAGCAACTGAAGGATGCCAAATTTAGACAGGGTGGTCAGCCTCTCCAAAAACAGGGTTTGAGCTGAAGTCCAAGAATGAAAAGGACCAACCATGAAAAGAAGTGGTAAAGAACATTCTGGTGGACAGAAGAAAGAGTACGCAGTACTTTTCTGAGGCAGTAATGGGATTGGCCTGTTTGAAGAGAAGAGGCAAAAGGACCTAGAGAATACTATGAGAAAGGAAAAAAGGAGATGGCTTGGATGTGGTTAGAAAAATGGGCCAGAAATATAATGAAGGAAGATTAAGAATGACACAAGTTACTGGAGGAGTTTAAAATAGCAAAGAGGTATGATCCGATTTATGATTTTACTCTGGTTCTTTCATCAAAAAGGAATTGCAGAAGAGTAAGAATGGAAGCAGAAAAACCTAACAGGTGATTCCTGTATTGTAGGGGAGGAGAGTTGATAGTGGCTAACTAGAGTTATTTTGGAGATGTAGCTAACAGAAATTCTAATAGTGGAGGAAATAAAAGTCAAGGATGACCCACATTTTTGTCTTAAAAAATTTAAATGTAACAAATTGAAGACCAGGGAAAACATGGGTTTGAAAAAGAAAATTGAGTATAATTAAGTTAGGGTAAATTATTTTTGAATTGGCTATTAGATACCCATGTGAAAATTTTGAGTAGAATATATGGGGAAAAGCCAGGATTAGAAGTTTGGGAATCATCAGATCATAGACAGAATTTTAAATGATAGGATGGGTGACTTGTTCTAGAAAGAGTGAATATATACTGACCAAAGTGAAGGACTAAGACCCAAGGAGCACATTACTTCTAGGTCTAGAAGAAAAGGATTCAACACAGAAGAATGAGAAGGACCAGTAGTTAGAGAAGAAGATGTCTCTCCCAAGGAAGAATGGGTCAACTGTGTTGAATTTTTCTGAAACTGTAAGTGTTCACTATACTGGTCAATATAGACACCTATATAAGCTGTTTTAGTAGAGTTATGGAAGCAAAAACCTAAATGGAGTGGTTCCAAAAAAGAAGAAATACAAGGAAAATTGATTTTCTTTCTTTTTTTAAAGATAGATATTAGAGAATTTTATGCATTAACAGAAATAATTTAATGAAAGGACTGTGAAATTAAGTATCTTCTATGGTCCAGGTACCAAGAGAACAATAATGAACAAGACAGGTATAGTACCTGCCCTTAAGAAACTAACAAGTTATAAACAAGTTACTGCAGATTTTGAGAAGTTTTTTTTTAGAAAATCAAAGCTCTACTTAAGCATACAATAGCTTGACATTCTCACCTAGAATTCTTTTAAAAATGTGCAAAATGTCTTTTATCTAATGGCACACTTTAATGACAAACATTCTTTGAACAACTGTTTTTCAAACCATACACTTAACGTGTCTGTCAGCTGTGCTAGAACCTGGAAATGCAATAGAGAACAAAATACCATTTCTGCACTGAGGGAGCCTGCAGTCTAGGTTGGAAAAAAAACCTAGAAGTTCTTAGGAAGTTATAGTACATTGTGATAAGTGCTATGATGTGGGAAACTATAAAGATCTTAGTTAAATTAAGTCCATCAGGGTGACCCATGCTGTACATGACAGAAAACCCAAACAGAATTAGGATAAACAAATGACATCAATTAGTTCATATAACTGGATCTAAAGTACATGAACAGTTTAGGCACAGCTTTACCCAGGAGTACAAAAATGGTGTCAAGAATTCAGTTTCTTTTTTATCTGGGGCTAGCAGTGACCTCCTATAATCCCAGAACTCTTTGAGAGGCCGAGGCAGGAGGCTCACATGGATAACTTAGTGAGATCCTGTGTCAAAATAAAAAATATAAGGGCAGGAATATAGCTTATTTGAAAGGCCCTGCATTCAACCCCACAGTACC
>PVJX010048138.1:0-12005 GCA_004027295.1 Dolichotis patagonum
TGCTGCCAGGCACACATCTGCCAGTGCATTGCAAATGCCATGGGGTAGATGAGGTTCAATCTTTCTCAATTTTTAACTCTGGCAGTGAAGATTCTCAGCACCCGAATCACATATGTAAATGTAGTGCTCTCAAAACCGAGTAACAGGACACCTGAGGCCCATTTCAGTAATTTGTCTCCTGTGATAAATCACCCTCGTGTAGACATTCATTGTCTTGTCTTTATCTAGTCCAGCTAAGTGAACCACCTGTGCATTTGAGCTCATCTGGCTGCAGGGTTATCTGCCTGTGATACTAATTCATTCTTTATTTCTTTGAAAATGGTAATTGGTTCCACGAGAGGAAATAGAAGCCACAAGGCGCTATAACCCTCATTGGGCTTTGAAAAAAAAAATATGATGCTGTTGGTCATATAACAACTTGCACGTAAAATAATTCAAGTCAAAATGTAATGGTTTCGCATTCTGCTCCTGCAGTTAATCCAGAGGGAAACGGCAAGAAACCGTATACCTGCATTTTGAGCAGTGGTCACCTCTCCTCTATTTAGAAGAATCTTGGCTCAAAGAAAAATGCTGTGGAAAAAAAAAAAGCTTTGCTAGAAAATAAAATATGGCTGCATGATAACTTCTGTGCACATCAAAACCCATATGCAAATATTGAGACAAGTTTGTTTATAAGTGCCCAAACCTTGGAGATAGCCAAGATGACACTCAAGAAGCAAGTGGACGTGTAAGGAAGGCATGGTATTTCCAGACAATGGAAATATAATTTAGCCCTCAGAGATATGAGTGAACTAGCTGTGAAAAGCCAGACATGAATCTTAAATACATATTTTTAAGTGACAAGTCAGTAAGAAAAGTCAGTATAGTATGTGGCCTCACATATAGTCTAGAAAAGGGAAAGCCATGCAGACTGTAAAGATATCTTTCTGAAGGAGTAAAAGAAATCATATTACAGTGATTCATGCACATACATCCATGTTAATACTAGCACAACTCATAATAGCTAATTCTGGGAAATAGCCTATTTATCCATCAAAAGATGAATGGATAAAGCTTGTTCTATATCGCAATAGAGTTCTACTCTGCCATAAAGAAGGATAAACTTGAGTCACTTGTAGGGAAATGGATGCATATTTAGACCATAATACGGAGTGAAATAAATCAGACTGACAAACTTCAACCCACATTTCTCTTATATGAGAAACCCAGTGTATAAATGAAGAGCAAAATAAAATAAAGATCATAGGAAGATAGAGCTTTTGCAAAAGGGAAGAAGACCAAGCGGTGGAGGGAGGGGAGGAGATGGAGGTGAAAAAAGAATTAATACGTGTTGTATATATGTACAACTCCTCGTGGAAAATGGAAACTGTATGAACTGGGATATATACTAATAAAAATAAAAATTGCAAAAAAAAAATGCCGAAAAAGGTGAATGGTTGTCAGGGATTAGAAGGGAGGGCAGGACAATGATGGAGAGATCTGTGGATTTCAAGGGCAAGCAAAGTGTTGAGCAGAAGCTGGAATGGTGAAGACAGGACATATCTTTTCCCATGGAATGCACACTTTAAAAAGGGAACTGCAGTATTAAATTCCGGGCTTCTCTGAATAATTATCTATCTATATTAGCTCATCAATGGCAACCAATGTACCATGTTAGCACAGATACAAGAAACATGAGACACAGCAGGCAACCAAGAGGGAGTATATTCAAACTCCATACCTTTCCGTTGCTCTGTGGAGCTAAAATAACTCCAAGCAGGCTATTAATTTTCAAAAAAGCCTCTAACTTGCAATTGTGACCCCCTGTCTTCTTTGTTCAATACTGGATCTTTTTATGACACAGGGTCTGCGTTTAAGGCTGGGATACCACGGAGTTTGGAGAAAATGCTTATTCCTCCAGATTCATTCTGAATGCATTTCTTTTGTTTAAAGCAGATACCTCCTATTTACTATCTCCCCTCTGGGCTTTCATTTTTTAAATCTCCAGACAAATCTCTAGCTGCATTAATACACAGACTGCTTCAACTAGAATTTCTTGTGTCCATCTCCATCTTAATATCCCTCCCTGGATACAGCCTCCAAATTCCAATTTTTCAAATGACCACTGTCATATATTTAATATGTCCTGATTCTTATTCACTGCCCAGAGTGACGACCTGGCTTATCATATTCATCTACAGCTGGGCTGGGATTAATACAAGAGAAAGCAGCTGAGACTGTAATGCAGGTGGATTGAAAATCCAGCTCATTCTGCTGAGAAATTGTCATATTTCTGATTTCCTTAGAGTTCTTCTTTCCCTCCAAAGACATGCTGAGGACCCCATACTATGAAGGTTTATGCCAGAAATCTTATTTGGAAAGTCCGCAGCCCACTCACTATTTATTTTTTCATAAGATAGATCTTATCAAAGGTCTAATGTATTTCTCTCTTCAAAATTCCAAACAGAAATCTCCCATGAGAACAAATGATGCTGTATTATTCTCTAAGAGCAATAGATTGCAAGTCAGAGGTCCAAAAAATATTATTCTTCAGTGAGGTTCTCGAGGTATAATGATACCAATTTATATAGGATGATAGTTTTGAATTACCAGTGGTGGGCTGCAGGATAGCTCATAAATGAAATGTTTTATTTCCGAACCTTCCTCACACTTTTTTTCTTTTGCCCCCAAATGAAACAAATACAGACAATCAGGCATTTCAAGAGCACTTTGTGATTTAACTGCAGAAAAGAGGGGCCAGGTTATTAATCAGCAAAGGCTTTCTGATCAGTCGTGTTATCCTCAAACGGAAGAAAATTTGGAAAAGAGGAAGTCTGGACTCTGTCCTCTATTGTAAAGGAAGGCTAAATACCAGTCTGCAAAATTCATTTATTCTAAGGATTCCTTCTACAGAGTCTCACAGAATAGTAAACTACACAGGGGACAGGAAGGTTCCAAATGCACAGCCCAGATTCTAGGTCTTACGCTAGAACTAGGAAGAACTAGGTAATTAATGTCTTATTTAAGGTCCTGATTTAAGCAGACTTGTTTGTTTGTTTGTTTGTTTGTTTTAATCCTCTACATGGGAGATATAATGAACAAAAACAGTGAGTTGCATTAAGCAATTGGCTGCAGAACATTTAGGCTGAGGTCACCCTCAGGGTTTATGCTGAACATACCGTAACTCCTACCATGCATTTAAAGTATTACTTTGCCTCATTGAAGCCCAGGTACTTTGTTTAATTTAGACTTGCGAACTGAACACAGTGACACACACCTACACTCTCAGAAACTCAGTGGCCTCAGGAATCCCAGGCCAACAGGGAAACTTGGCAAGATCCTGGCTTTAAATAAAAAGGTAAAAGGGGCCAAGGGTGGAGCTCAGTGGTAAAGAACTTGCCTAGCATGTCTGAGTCCTGGGTTGTATCCTCAGTAAAGCAAACAAACAAATAAATAAAATAAATAGATTTGTGTTTTGTTTTTATTTCTTTCTACAAGGTAGGTTCAATCAGACAATCTATTGGAGTAAAATGTTTGAAGTATGCATTTACATTTTCTGAAGCATTGGGCTTGTTAATGAAAATAAAATATTCCCCCCACAACACACATACTTTTGGTACATTTTTACAGTGCTTAATGTGGGGGGTAAAGCAAAGAGAATATGGGAAAAAAGGAATGAAGATGTACTGATTCTCCACAAGGAATGCACACATTATGTATTACAAATATGTAACAACAAATGAAAAAAATAAAAGAAATATCCTTACCTACTATGAAAAGTTAAGAAAGGAGTTCTACCTCCTTTTTGTAGAACTCTGGGAAACTTTAAGTAGCCCTTTTAAAGCTATTTTCCTATGTTATTCTGTAATGGTTGATACATTGTGTCGATTTGACAAGTTTAGTAGCTTAATTGAGTGACTCAGCAGTTCTACATCCTAGGGTGTAGAGGACATGCCCTAGGGTAGCTGTTTACAGCCTAGGATAATGCGATGGTTGATTCATTGTGTCAACCTGAGAAGTTTAGAAGCTTTCCTAAGTGACTCAGCAGTGGAAAACTGTCCTCACTTTGTAAACTTCCTCAGCCTGTGCAAGAGGAGGGGCCCTGAGATGCTTTGAGCGCTGCACCCACTCTAGGGCAGGTAACCTGCTTTCCATATAAGGGAGGAAAAGAGGCTCACTTTCCCCTTTTTGGTTCTTGTTGCTTTTACTATCGTCTGCTGCCTTTAACTGTTGCCCCTCACCATGCCACCCTGCCTTGGAGCCAGCTGATTATGGACTGAAACCTCCATAAACTGTGAGTTAAATAAACCTTTCCTTCCTTGACTTTGGGTGTTGGGTATTTTGTCCTAACAGTAAATGAAAAGTATCCAAGACGCAGTCCTTCTTCCAACTAGCAGGGGGATGGTGGGTCTCCTATGTTGTCACTGTAGCTGCACATTAAAGACAGAATGAGAGATGCAGTCATTGAACCGATTGGTGTGGGCAAGGATTTCTTTGTATGGAATGCATGGTGTTGGTCCAGGGATGTGACCTTAGCAGCTATAATCTGATGTTCACCAGAACCATCTATCTAGCAGCACAGAAAAATTCTGCTGTCACTGGCTGGGGAGAGGCAATTCTTTGTTAGCTTAGGGGGGATCAGAAACACAACTAATATCCCCTACATCGGGATATATGTGTCACAACCCAAAAATTTATCACCTGAAGCTGGATGCAATGTCTACCTAATGGAGGTGAAGTCAATAGTGCACTTCTTCCCGAAACTGAAATAAATGGTCAGGATCTCCAAAACTTCAATCTTGATCTTGTCCTTAATATGCAGCTGAAGGGATCTTACAGATGGGTTGATTGCAAGCATATGATTTATAAGTATAATCGACAGAAGCTGGAAGAGCTAGCACATGTCTAACAAGTATATACCTTGGAGAAAAGTTCAACAGCATTAGACATCTGCAGAATGCAATGAGGAAACATCTCACTCTGTTGAGAATGATTATTATTTCAAAAGAAATCAAAAGCAGAACACAAATTCTGGCAAAGTTATTGTGAAAAAGATAGATACTATGAAACACAGGATGGAGATTCTTAAAGAACAATCAAAACTAGTACTTCCAAATGACCCAATGGTCCCATTTCTGAGTGTACATCCAAAGGAAATAAAATCAGCATCTTAAAGAGATGTCTACATGTCCATGTCTATCTTGGCATTCTTCACAATAGCTAAGATACGGAGTTACCCTGGGTGTCCATCAGCTGATGAATGGACACAGATCACATGCTTTCTATACATACTGGACATTCAGACCAAAGTAAGCATTATAGTACCATTTGCAGCAAAATGGTGGAATTGGAGGACACCATACTAAGGGAAATAAGACACACAGAATGACAAATAGTACAGCATAAACTCTCTCTGGAAGCTTGAAAAAGACATAAAAGTTGCATGGTGATTACTAGGAATCCAGAAGGGGATGAGACCATGAGTTAAAAATAAGAAAGTTAGATCTAGGCATTGTATGTTGTACGCACGTATGAAAATCACTCCCTGACCCCTGTTAATATGTACATTAGTAGATAAAAGAAAAAGCTGACACAAAAATAAAATAAAAGCATGATGTGCTTTCTTTGAGGGAGTTTTCTGTCTTTTTTGTTTTTTAGCTTTTCATTTGTTATCTGATTTGAGGATCTCTTTGGAGAAAAGCAAGAAAAAAGGTAATAGCTAAACTGAACATGTGAAGTCCAATCATACCTTTATTTATGCATGAATTAGGCAAATGCCAAACAACAACATGTTCTACGGAAGGGACCTATGAGATATTGTTGAAGGATGGTGAGCCAGGAGGAGGAGGAGGAGGGTCAACTCCATCACAGACTGCATGTCCAGCTCCTAACGGAGGAGAGAAGGGTGGCTGCCACAGTACTAATGATTGGGCTAATGAGAAGTGACTGCATCTATGTCTTGGGCAGCTTAGTCACTGCCTGCAAGCATGTCTGCCATCCCTAGATGACAGGACAAGTGCCCCTACTGAAGTTCTCCTCAAAGTAGATACATTTTCCTGAATGAGGGCAGAGACACAATCTCAAAGCCTGAGATTTCTTTCTATCCACTCACCCAGATTCACCACATCCACTAATTTGCAGACCATCTCTTTTGTTATTTCATTCACTTCCACATCTTTTATTTAACCTAAAAGCTCCATTCCAAGTGTGTTCAGAATCTATTCCTAATCATTTTCAAATAGCTGGGAAAAAGCAAGCAAAAGAAAGGTTAAAGAATGGATTAGACCAACTTATGTACTTTTTTCATTCTACTTGAGCAATTCAATCTAAAAATCAAGACCTTGTACCCAGGATATAGGTTGTCTAGTACATGCTTATTGTACATCTGTATTCCTCGAGTTTTAGTGGACTGCTTTATCAAATGGGGGCTGTGCTAAAACAAAGATTTGCATTCAGTTTGTTTGGGGTGGGGTCTGAAAACTTCCATTTCTAAAAAATGCTTCCACAGAAAGTTAACGAAGGTGACTGTCTGAAGAATCCCCCACCCTTTGAAAAGAAAGTTTACATGTGACAAAATGTGTAATCTATATTGACATATCATAAAAAAAAGACATTTGACATTTGACAAATTTCCAGAACTATATTGTTCATGAAAGTTGGCTAGACTTTCAGATCTTTTGATATGTAACTTCTCTATGCAGTGAATACACATGAAAGGTCATATAACGGATGAGTTAAGGCATGGAAAACTGAAAGACTGAGGTCCTGCCATTCTATCAGTGACCCCTGGTGTTCTCCCAACTTGGGGAGTTTCTGCTCGAATGTATTTCGTTTCCTGGAAATCCACCGTTCTCAGATGCTGTCATACCTAGTGGCTATAATAATGTTGTAATTTCCTCCATTACACCCATCTTCACCCCAATCAGAGTTGCAATGTGTGATTTTTTTCCCTTCTGCACTCGCATCTGCTCGAGCCATCTGGGATGCTTTCCTAGCTCAACTCAGCTACCTTCTTGGATTAACAATAACTTCTGTGTGTGTGTGTGTGTGTGTGTGTGTACACTGTGTCTTCCTAGAATGTTGCATTTGCTGGAAATAACCAAACAATTGCAACCGGTTCTCATCTGTGTGGAGCTCACCAGCGTCTTCCTCTGTGAATGAGGCAAAGTCACACAGAAGACCAGAGCTATCTCCACTGCATGGGAGGAAACCATGTGGGCAGATCTGCTGGTCAGAGGAGGCCACTTTGAATGTGACTGTTATCAGATCATCGAAACCACACTGTGATTTCCCTGTGCCTCTAGCAGTCACACTGCCATGGACTGTTTTGAAATGATAGAGTTCAGACTGAACAAAGCAACTGACCCCTTCTAACTCTACCATGTCACTCTAATCTCTAGGGTTTCTCTTGCTGCAGAAAGTAAGGGTTGCCTGTTTCAGTGCAGCTATTTGCTGCTTGGAATGGTTACCAGTTGAATGTGCCCTAGGAAATGATCTAGTCTTACCAAGGTTGCCCATATGGTTAAACTTGGGCCACTTCTGTAACCAAAATCAGTGTGACTCTCTGGACACATTAGCTTTGTGCTAGACAGTTTTCCCCTCAGGATAACAAAAGCCTTAGATAATGAGCTTGTAAAAAGAAAAGTGTTATTTTGGCTCATAGCTTTGGAAGGTTCAGTCCATGGTAGGTTCGTAGCTTTGGAGGGTTCAGTTCATGGTCGGTTTGTCATGTTGCTTTTGGGTCTGAAGGGAAGGAGAGTATTATAGCAGAATTGTGTCAGTGTTCAAGGCTGCTCACCTCAGAACAAGGAAGAAAATACTGGAAGAAAGACCTCACAGGCCACAATCCCTCTGTAGAGCAAACTTCTTCCCACAATGCTCCACCACTTAAAGTTTCCACTGTATCCCAGTATGGCTAACTTGGAGATCAAACCTTTAACACATGGGCATCTGGTGGACATTCAACATGCAAACTACTGGAACTCTGGACTTCTCCACCGATATTTAATTAGAAATGCACCTTTAAACTTCCTGTCTGACCTGGGAAGGTAGAAATGAGAGAAATAAGAGTACAGAATCACCATATCCCATGAATGAGTAACTAGCAAACCAAGCCTCGTAGAATTTTTGATTTACAACATCCCACCACACCATTTATACCTGTTTAGATGGAAAAATTTATATGCAGTTTTATCATCCAAAGTTGACAATATAAAATTAAAAATGTTTCCTTTTGCTGACACCCTGTATATTAATCATATGTTCAAACTCTTCCTACTATTCAAATTAAAACCTGGGTGCACCAAATAGTACTTTGTCACCCTTGGGGGCAATATGTGGTTCCTTGTTCCTTTGTCTGAGATGTTTCTTTCTCTGTCCAGTGCTCCTCTCATGTCATGAATTCAGCAGCTTTGCTTCACAACATCTTTCCACCAGGATATTTCCTGAACCTCTAATTCAAACCTCACTTTCCAGATGCATTCATTGGTATACAGTAAACTGTCCCTTAAAACATACCTTTAACCCAAACTCTTGGATCCTAAAATATCTTTTCTTGGAACCGATAACTAGAAAATGAACTGCACTAATGAGAATGGTTTCATGGCTTAAGAATAACCTCTTTATTATTAGTATATTTGCAATACAAAATGAATAGATTCATCCTGGGGAGTTAGTACATATACACAGGGCACCTTAATCTTTTTCACTTTCCTTTTTCCTTCTCTCCCTCCCTCCAGCTCTTGGTCCCCTTCACATTTGCAAAAGGCCCCTCATCTTTCTGTTTCCTCTTATCTATCTTTTTTAAAATTTTATTTTAAAGGGGGCAAAATTAAACACAACAAAACAGAATAGAACGGCACATAAGAAGGCATAAATTTCAAAGTTAGACAACTAGAGATCTTCTCTGTCACATTGTCTCTTGTTTTCTTCTAAATGTTGTCCATATCTTTGCATATGGGGAGCTCATACTAAATAACATAGCCAATCTTTTCACAACATGTGTAGTTTACTGGCTCCCACTTGCTAAGGGGGGGAGACACGGCATGGGGGACAAGATGACATGAGATGTTTGACTCTCAGCCCGCGTGCCAGCAGGCTCGCAGCCACCCCCCAGAGAGAGGAGGAGCTACTTGTTCTCCCGGCACCCCGAGTCAACCTCATGGTGCAGACCCTGGCATGTCGGGACCTGCACGATGCAGTTGACTCCGTAGTGCCGGGAGGACAAGGAGCTCCTCCCCTCTCTGGGGGGCGGCTGTGAGTGTGGCAGACTTTCGGCGGCCCGAAGGAGAGAGACCTTGGTACGTGGGGACCTCCACCATGTGGTTGACTCGGGGTGCCGGGAGAACAAGGAACTCCTCCCCTCTCTGGCGGGTGGCTGTGAGTGTCACAGACCTTTGGAGGCCCGAAGAAGACCCTCTTGTCTATCTTTTACAATGGTATCTCAGGTACTGAACTTAATTTGTTCTACAATTTTTTAAAGATGCTTGCCTTTGTATCTGTATGTGAAAGACGGCCATGGTCACATTTGCCACCTGCTGCAGAATTTGCAGAGAAACATAAACTTTTGCTCAATGCTTCAGTTTGTAAAAACAAACCACCTGCAAACCATAGCCCTCCTGAACCGAGGTACCACAGTGTTCTGCTCTTTGAAATACTGATACTCTGCATTGCTCATATACGTCATTCTTCTTCCTTCTCCCACAAAGGCAAGTGCTAAAATCTGTCCTGCTCTTGGTATAACAGCACAAATAAATTGAAAACAGCACGTAGATCACGTGCGTGGAAGGAGATGACCTTGCCCTGTGACCTCTAACTCCAGGAACCTCCCAGAACTGCTCAGCAGCAAAGCCAGAAGGACAGACCTGGGACTTAGGAACCACTGCAAGCAGAGACAGGAAGAAACATCATTACAATAGAGACCTTCCTCGAGGAAGTGTCCAAGCTGAGGCAGCGGTCAGCTTGAGCATATAACAAGGAATGCCAAACAAGGGTAGGAAAGACAAAGTGACTCAATAAAAGCCAGCAGGCATTATCTGCAGAGCCACCAGAAACTAAGGGATTTGTTAGCTTCTGGTGAGCCATAGTCTAGACTGAAACTTGCATTTCATGCAAATTCATACTCACAGAAAAGTAAATTCTACTGCTTGGATTATGTCAGTGGCAACACTTGTGGTTGTTAAAGCCATTTATTCTGACCTGCTCAGATTATCTTTTGTTCACTCAAACCACATATACTGCAACAGTCTTGGCTGATAATATCTATGCAAGACCCCATATCTATGGAAGAGGAGCTTCTGGTAAGAAGCATGACTGCAATGTCACTCTCTCCAAACTTTATGAGGATAAAAGTTGCAAAAAACCACTAACAAGGAAGCATCTACCTCATCGCAGAATATGGTAATTCTTCTGGTTTCAGAATAAGTTGTAATGTCATCTTCCTTCTCTCCTTCATCTTTTGCTTAATTGGAAGGAAGCAATGAGCAAAAATCAAAATGTCAAGTTACATAAATAAAGCAAAATAGTTTTATTTATTTTTTTCTCCTCAGAGACATACCCAAACCTTTAGACTGGCAAAGAAATATGCTTAATGCTTTTTGAACATGGGGAATTTACTAGCTAAAACCCAAAAGCACATATGCATTTATAAGATGGCTGTTACTGACGAAATTTGGCAATAAGGAGCAATTGAAGACACAGGTATTTGACAGGCAATTCCTTCCTTCAAGTTGTGAAAGTTAAAAGCACTAAAATGCTATAATTTTGTCATTTTTGTTCACTTCTGGCTATTGTCTTACCTCGGAATGAAAGGAAATATTATGACAAGAATGTTCTTTCTCCAACTTTTTCCTAAGTTGAAAGCATGATTATGTGCAAAAGTTACCTTTTGCCGTGGCCAACCAAATGGAGCATTTGCTTTAAAATTTAAGTAATGGATGCCCAGCCGGAACCAGCTTCTACTAAATTAAAGTCAGGCACGCAGCCGCTGTGTATGACCTTACATAAATGGTGTTCTGTGGTAAGTAAGGCGAGCACCTATGTAGTTTCCAGAACAGGAGAGTTTAGTTCAGTTTTAACTTTTTGCATCAGTGACATCTGTAGTACTCAAGGGACAGGTTCCATTTTGCATTAAGAAGCAGGCAGTCCTTTGGGGAAGCGTATGATGCCTTATAACTGGTCCGCATTCCCTCCTATTTTTGGTGAGGAAGTGAAAAATAACATGCAGGGTCCTCTTGTAAAGACATTTCTCTGGGTTCCCCAAAGATTAAACCTCCACGTTAACAGTGGCGAAGCCATTGTTGCTGAACCCCAGGGGGTAAGATGTGACCCAGATGGATGAAGGCAGAAATCAAGGGAAGGTGCAGAGATCTTGCTCCCCAAAAGCTGTTGGGTGATTCCACATCCCACATTTGTAGGCTTATGGGCACACTGGTTTATGCAGTCAGCCAAGGGTCATTTTTCAAATCATTTCATCTCTTCCTTCACAGATTCCACTTTTCTCATTGCTACCCAACCCCACCAAAAAAAAAAAAAGTCCTGCGATTTGAACACACAAAACGATGCCTGCAATCATCTATGGCCATTTGCTTCCATTTTGCATGTAAAACAGTGAAAGAAAATATCCTGGTTGGGAAACGGCAGAGTCAAGACATGCAGAGGAGTCCATAGGAGCTGCGAAGCACTGGAAGTTCTATATTAAACATGCAGCCTTCATAATAACAACAGACATTTGTAGAGAGCTCAGCATATCCTAGGTACTCTGCTATCCCCAGTGAGAAAGGCAATGGTATGACCCAACTTTACAGAAAAGAAAACTGACACATAGAGAAAGAAAGAGCCTACCAGGGTTTCCCAGCCAGAGTATGTCATGGTTTAGATCTAGAATTCGGCCCCAAAGTCTCTGGTGAGGCTTCCAAAGAGTGACTGGATCACACAGTACTAACTTCTTCTATGGATTCATCCACTGATAAGTTCATAGCTCGATGTGCTGTTAGAGGGTAGTGTCTTCCAATAAAAACTGGGTGTGG
>PVJX010048139.1:0-11582 GCA_004027295.1 Dolichotis patagonum
GCCAGGGTCTCTCCCCTGCAGGCCCCTCAAAGTCCACCATACTCACCTGCTATTTCTTTCTGATGAATTGACCATTCCATTTCCAAAGTTCTGAAATGGCCAACAGACCACAGAAAGAATTCTCTTTAGGCTCCTGTTTGAAACCAGCAGCTACAGCGATCTGCTGGCCTTGCTTCAGGGCCACAGCACTCACATCCTTAATCCCAGCACTGGACCATGAATCAATCATAAACTCTAGATTCAGCTGCCCATGAAAAACCTGATCTCCATCACTATATGAGGCTCGGGGTTGGGGGGATCTAGACACAAAACATAACAGTGTTGTGTAAGCTGCTGAGTTTGGGCAACTTGTTATAGCAGCTATCAGAAACAAAGTCATGCCTCAGGAAGACTGGGACTGATCACTCTACCACATGTTATGGTATGTCTCTGTCTTAGACTTTTCAACAGCTATAGCAAGAAATACCATGGATTGGATGACTTAAATAACAATTATTGCTCATAGCTCTGGAGATTGGAAATCTAAGATCAAGGTGCTGGTGTCTAGTGAGGCCTTTCCTTCTGTAGCACCACATGATGGAATATGGAAAGGGAAAGATGCCAGAGAGCAAACTCCCTCAGGGATTGGCACAATGGCATTAACCTGTTCATGGCCTACATACACACTTCCCAACGCTGTGTTACTGGGGCTTACATTTCCAGCACACAAATTCTAGGGGACATTTTTCCAACCACAGCAACTAAGAGGAGAAAGTATTGCAGAGGGGAGACAAATGCACACCCTACATGGGAGGCTCAGTGGTGGGTGGTGGAGCTGGGTGTTTTATCTGGATGCCAGTCCTTAAGCCCCTTCCTGTGTCATCTCAGCATGGGTACTGAAGACTGATCAGAGGCTTTAAAGACCAAGGATGAATCTATCTGTTTCTAACCTTAGCTCCCTAAAAGCTACAACAGTCTGTTCTGTGCAGTGTTGATCTCAAAGCAGCTTTGAGCAGCTAATAAGTAGAAGCACATAGCATTTTCAGGTTTTAGAGGAATTTAGTGACACACAATGTCTTTAAACACTTCACATGTGGGTGTGTCTCTGCCTTATGCTGTGTGTTCATTTGTACAGATGTAGAACTACTGTGTCCTGGTTATTCATTTCCTTATGTGTTTCAATGGCACTGCCTAATACGATGAACATTTCTTTAAAGGCAATATAAAACCATGATAGAAGTTCAGATCTTTTTCTAACATACAGAGGAAGCAAGAGATGGGGTGGGTGAGCAATAAAATAGTTGAAGGGAAAAATGATGATGAAAATAGAGTTTTTGTAAATGAGAAGGGGGCCAAGAGTTAGAGGGAGCAGGGAATGAGGGGAGGGGTAGGGAATGCCAAAAAAAGAATTAAGATGTATTTTGTACATGTACCAATTCCTCATGATAAATGTAGTCATTATGCACTGTGAAATGTACAAATAAATAAATAATTAAAAATTAAAAAAATATGACCCACTCCATATACACTAAAAAAATATCAAGTCACTTTACACACAGAAGCAAACTTCCAGGAGGGTCTAGTTGTTCATCTGGGTTCCCTTGGGGTAGGGCAGGAAGGAAGCAGGGTGTGTATGTGGGGTGCTCCGGGTCCTCTGTGCCTTCTATGGTGGGGAGCAGGTGCCTGAGTTATCCATCCTAATAAGCCTGGACAATGAGAAGTGTCTTAGTTACTTTTCTCATTACTGAGACAAAATACCTGATGCCCAAAGTTAAGGGAGGAAAATTTTATTTAGTTCACAGTTTGTAGAGGTTTCAGTCTATAATCAGCTGGCTGTAAGGCAGGGTGGTGTGACAGAGGGGCATCACAGAGGAGGAACAGTTGATGGTAGGCAGAAGATAGCAAAACAATCAAGGGATGACCACAACTCTTTCTATCCCTTATATTTTATCTAGGCTACTTAAGGTGGATAGCATGCACATCTTTAATCCTAGGGCTCTTGAGTCTAACATTGCACCATGAATCAATCCCAGCATCACACACACTCTAGGTCCAGCCTCCTCTTCATAAGTCCCACTTATGACCACATGTGTTTAGATGTCATTGCGGGGGGCATCTAAACACAAGCCATAATAAGGAGCTCTGAGTGAGGGGACATAGCCCAAGGAGCTCAAGAGGCACAAATATTCACTACAGCTGTACATTTTCCTTTTACATACAGGTGTGCATTATTTGCATTATTATCACTGTCTTTACTTTCCACTGCAACCGGAGGCCAAAAGTTAAAATGTAATGAATGTATCAAGGTGGCTTGACCTTTGATTTGTCTGGATGTCATTCTAACAAGAGCTACCTAAGCAGTTGCTTGTGTCATTGTGCACATTTGCCAGTGAGTGAATACTCAGCCCTGGCCCCAACACTGTGACTCCTGGATGTGGTGCAGTACAATTTTGTTCTGTGCTTAACTGGAAGAAAGAGGCATATTCTTATCAAGTACAAGTCACAATAAAAGTAGAGATTTAATAAATGACCCTGTCTTCTAAAATGATATGAAGAAAACAAATGCTAAGTAGGTACATTTATCCAAAGAAAAACTATATATGTATGTATGTATTTATATGTACTTTAGAAGTGTATACATATAGATGTTATTCAGTTATAAATATTTATTAATTTCTATTGTGATTTACACTCAAACTCATGGATTATTCCAAAGAAAATTTCTTTAATTTTCCAAACATATGATTATGCTTAACTGTCTTGCTGTCAGTTTTTAATTTTGTTGATTATGGTCAGAAAATATGGTCTGGGCAGTGTTGAATATATGACTTTTTTAAAATAAATTTTTAAAATTTATATTTTGAAAGGAATAAAACCAAATGAGAAAACAAACAAACAACAAAATGGGGTCATTCAAAACAAAAGGATGGACATAGTACATAATTTAAAACCACAATACAAGGTGATCTACAATGGTTACCATGATGTCTCTTGTTATCTTCAATAGAATTGCCCATATCATCACGTACAACACAGTTGAATATAGCAGTACAGAACAAAATTGATAAAAACAAAACATTGGAGACATAGGACTTAAAAAGAGGGTAATCAAACCAGAATGGGTATCATAGTGAATCTTATTGTCTTCAAAGTAGTTGCCTATACTTTCAGACTTGATACTATCAAATATAACAGATTCGAATAAAATCAGTCAAGACAAGACAGTGATCGAACAAGACAGATTCAAATAAAATCAGTCAAAACAAGGCAGTGAAAGCAGTACAGGGTTTTAGATTAAGTTAACAGGAAATTAAAATGGTTACTGTGGTATATCCTGCTATCTTTGGAATAGCTGTCTATGCCTTCAAATCTAGTACAAGTAGACAAGCTGGAACAGAATATAACCAATCTAAACAGAGTGATGAAAGCAATATGGGTTTCAAATCATGATACAAGATTACCAATGTGCTCTGCCTTCTCTGTTTAGACAATTCCTCCTCTTTCACTTTCCCAGGATGCACTGTACATTTTGTAACTCCTGTGGTTTTTAGATTAGGGAGGCAAAACGTCATATATTCAACACCTAAGTGGGTTCTGAACTTTTTTACCCTTGAGCTTGGTCTCAAGTTGTATCCATTTACCTACAAGAGCCTCAAGGTTTTCCTTCCTTATAGCTGAGTAGTTCTCCTTTACACAATAGTGTTATGTCTTTCCAACAAATCTGCAGCTGATGGGCAAGCTAACCCCACTTTTTCTGGCTCCCTGTCACATACAGCATTATTTTCTCATCTTTGACTTTCAGTCCATAAACCTTCTTTCAGGTTAAATATATTTCTTATATAGATCATCTTGATGGACCCTATCTCCTGATCCACTCTGTCTGTGTTTCTTTTTATTAGTGTTTTGAGGCTATCCATGATATCAGTTTTGGCCAATCTCCTCTGCCTCATCTCTGCCATGCTATTTTTCTGCTGTTGGTTGTCTACTTTTTCCTTTCACTCTACTGTCTGCCCTGTTCAGTGAGCCTCCTCTGTTACTGTTTTTGAAACCATGGTCTTTCTCTCTCTCTAGAATATCTTTCAGTTTTTTTTGTAGGGTTAGATTGGTGGTCATGAACTCCCCTAGTTCCTTTTTGTCATGGAAGCATCTTGTTTTGCCATTAATTTTGAGAGATAATTTTGCAGGGTACATCAATCTGGGTTGGAGGTTATTTTCTTTCAGGGATTGGAATACTTCACTCCAAGCTCTTCTTGATTTGATTTGTGTCTAGAAGTCTGTCGTGATTCTGATGGGTTTTCCTTTATAGGTGATCTGTTTGTTTTCTTTAACAGCTTTTAATATTCTGTTCTTGTGTTGAATTTCTGGGATCTTGATTATTATATGTCTGGGTGTAGCTCTATTTTGAGTATAGCTGGCTGGAGTCCTGTATGCCTCATATATCTGGATAACATTTCCTTTTTCTATGCTTGGGAAGTTTTCTTTAATTATTTTCTGTAAATAGCCTTTTTATTTCATTTGTGTTTACCCCTACTTTTTCACTCACATTTTTTACTCTTAAGTTATAGATCCTCTTGTCATCTTCTGGCCTTTGTATTGTTACCTCCTGGTTCCTTGTTATTTTTAAGAGAACTTTCCTTTTGCAATCACATGTTGCAAACTTGTCTTCAAGGTTTGAAAGTCTATCTTTAGTTTCTTTCAAGCAGTTTTGCCAGCTTTCAATGGAGTTTTTAATTTCTTGGTAATCTCTTTGAATCTGTTTCATGTATTCTAGATTTTTTTAATATTCTTCATTGAAGGTTTATCTCCTTTTTCTCTGCTCCTCCATTCTTTCATCTGTGTCTTCTTGAGAGGTACTTAGCATTTCTTTTATTATTTTTCTTATATCTTCCTTTACTTGTATTAGAACTTCTGTTTTTAGTTCTTTTATGATGGCACAAAGATAATTCTTTATGTCAGATACTGCTTTTCCCGACATCGCAGGTGTGCAACCCCCAATCTCTTCTGTGTTTACCTCCCCCAGGCCATTAGTATTTGTGTTAGGAGCTGGAAATTTCCTTTTGTTTCTTTCTCTTGTCATGTTTCTGGTTTCCTCCAGATAAATGGACAATGGTGTCACCACCCATTTCCTGTATTAGCCAGGATTACTCTGAAGTGTGCTGGCTAGGGATTGCTGCCCTCCCCAGTCTGCTGATGACCGCTGAA
Organism: Dolichotis patagonum; assembly: GCA_004027295.1. Lineage (NCBI taxonomy): Eukaryota > Metazoa > Chordata > Mammalia > Rodentia > Caviidae > Dolichotis > Dolichotis patagonum. Next base: position 5,182 of record PVJX010048139.1, read on the forward strand.
GTACAAGCAGGGGTGGGGCAGGTTGGCCCCTCCCTTCTGAGCTGGTCAACCATTGGGAGTCTTCACCATGTTAGTGTGTGTGCCACGCAGACAGGGTCGGTTAGGGATCGTTTCAGGGAGACCTCTTCCTTAGCTGTTGGATCACACACAGAGGCGGGACTCAGTCCGAGCAATTCTCACCAATCTGCTCTGCACTAGGAGTGGCCAACTGAAGCTGCTGCAGTTCTGGTTCCCTTTAGTTTCTTCCTGGGTCAAGAGGATCCATCTCCCTCCATCTGGTCTTCTCCAGGATGTTTTATTCCAGCATCTGAGCTGTTTCTCTCAGAGAGGCTCCCTATTTTGCTGCTTACTGATCCGCCATCTTCCCCCTCTCTGAATATATGACATTTTATTGAAATATCAACATTTCTGTTGAGATTTCATTGGTCTAATACGTGATTTTTTTTTTTTTTGCAAATGTGTCATATGCTTAAAAGAAGTGTGGATTCTGTGGTTTTTTTAAGATAGCATTTTTAACTTCATGTTTACAATCAAAGTTGGCAGTATAATTAAAGCCTATTTTGTTTTCTTTCTGTTAGATATCACAAAACCTTAGCGTGTTAGGGCAACACAAGGCATTACTGCTGTGATGAATAAACATTTTCAGTTTTGACTTGTATGATTCCAGATGATGTTATTTGATGTATTCAACTTGATGACTGTGTTATCTTGGGACATAGTCAAGATTCCTCTTAATAGAGAGAAAAACTATTTTAAAGACTGATGGGCTCAGGGAATTTAATACTTTCAAGGGTCCTTGGGATCTCTTCTCCTACTTTACAAATAAGAACTGAGTCCTAAAGAGGGAACACCATTGGTCCAGTTAATCAGTGGAAGACTTGAGAGCCAACACTGCAACAACTTCAAATTTACCATACCATGATCTTCCTCTGTGTACACTGACTTCTTCAATTCTTCTCTCCCAGTCCCTTAGTGTGAAGTATATAAAGATAGTAATTAATCTGAGCTTCTTAAGAAAGTCTTTTCTGGGTTGGAATTGGGAGCAAGAGATCTCAGTGGATAAAAATTATCAAGGAGTAGACTTCTGTGAATGGCTCCCAGATTAGTTCTTTTGCCATTTTTTTCTGTTTAATAAAGCACAGTTGCAGGTAATGCACTTAACCTGCAATGAAGCAGGTATTAGAGATGAGTTCTCTCTATAGCATTATCTATTACTCTAATGAGTGTGAAGAAGGGAAGAGGGGGATGCTCTTTTTCGCTAGCTATTATTACTGCCACTGTAGAGTTGACACACACAAGCTCATTATTGCGTTATGTTTTATTCAACAAAATAACTTTAATGTTGTAGCTTAAATTGAATTCGCTAAAACATCTTCATCTCCAGTGTAATGTGCCTCAAGTGTCTTCTTGGTGCCTGTGTTTTCTCCAGAATTATAGTGCTGAAGCTATGGAAATGGCGGAATTATATGCAATCTGCAAAACAATGTGGCTATAACGTGGTAATTGGCCTTCCACATAATTAAAGGAGCATTTCTTCATCAGAGTAGTTCTGTCAGAGACCCAGAGGCTATCGTTGTACAAATCATCCACTTAGGAAAACCTTTATCCCCAGTAGCCTATAAAAATCTGGTTATGCAAACAGATTTGCTTATTCAGTAACATTAATGGCTTCTCACAGTTAAAAAATAATCAAGGTGATTGACCTGTAATCTGCCTCCTCTGTGACCGAGTGTCATTTTTATTTTGATAGTTGGAAGCTTTTCGACTCTGTGAAAATTATTCACAGCTGGCAGAAAGACACAGGGAAAGGAATCTTAAAAATAACACCCTGTGTATTCCCAGCCTGTTAATCAATAGAAAATCACTTCAACTGAATTAGGGTCTTGTACCTGGCAGAAAGGCTCTTATAAACAATGAAATTGGATTTTTACCCTTGGTATGACACCCCCTTGAGTCAGATCAGATTCTTTTTGATAGACAGTTGCTGAAAAATTGCTCTAAGATCAGTGCAATAGCTGAACTGTTGTGTATTTTTTAAAAAGTAGCACTGAAGTCTTTTTCCTTTTTTAAAATATGGTGTTGGGAATAGAACTCAGGTCCTCATATGTGCTAAGCAATTGCTCTGCCACTGGGATACTCCTTCAGCCCAACATCAGATGTTTTAGTTGAGACCTTCCCAGCATTTATTTTATTTTAAACATGATCTTTAGATATGGTTATTGGTTGGGTTTAATCACAAGTCTTTCCCAACTGCCTGTCCCTTGTATTTCAGAGGTCTGCATATTCTTTCAGGCAATTCATCTATTCTCAAGCCCCTTGTATTAGTCAGGGTTTTACTAGAGAAACAGATATAACACAAGATATAAAAATGTTTAAGAAATTACAAGACTGGCTTGTGATGGTCAGCCACAGAGTTGGATGAAGAAGCGCGCAGAGGGGGACTGCACACTGGGGACTGAAGGATTCAGTTGAAGGTCTGGACTTCACTGCAGTGTCCTCTGCAAGTCTACATCAGGAGGCTGATGGGTCTGTATCGGAAGGCTGAGAAGTCTGTGCTGGAAGGCTGAGGGATATGGAGACAACATCCAAACTGAAGGCCAAGACTGGAGCTACTCCAAAAAAATGGAATCTCATCTGTCTTTCTTCCTTTCCTTTTATACCATCCAGATAATGAGTCAACCCAGGGTGGGTCTTCTACACCCTAGGTTGTAGAATTGCTAAGCTGTTTTAGTTAAGCTTCTAAACTTTTCAAGCTGCCATAATCAGTCTACCACTACACCCCTTAAATCTTTACATCCATAGCAATGGCTCACTGGCCATCTCCATTTGGGTGATTCCTTAACTCATCTTTCTCTCCTGTCTGGGTTTCTAAGGTCAGGCTCACACCATTGCACCCCAAGCTTCCAAAATCCCTGGCTGCCATCTTGCACCCCTTTCCCAGTCAGTTTGGGCCACTCTCCCCTCTGCAGCCACATTGTCATAGCCTTAGCCCTGCCAGCCTTTTTGTCTCATTTGGCTTATTGCAGCCTCCAGCCCAGCTGCTTTGCCTTCCATTTTCCCTCTCCTTTTCCCTCCTTCCCTTTTTCTTCTTCCCCTCTCCCTCCCTTCTCCTTTTATTGGCACTGGGGATTGAACCCAGGGCCTTTTCACTGAGCAACAACCCCAGATCATTTTTTGCTTTTCATTTTGATACAGTGTCTTGCTAAGTCACTAAGTTGCTCAGGTTGGGCTCCAACTTGTGCTCCTCCTGCTTCAGCCTCCCAGAGCGCTGGGAATACAGGAATATGTCATCATGCCTCTCAACCCACTCTTCTTACAGTACCCTGTAACTAGCTGTGCTTTTGCATTGTGGTTGCTTCAAGTTGCACCGTGATTTGAATCCTTGGGCTTCCATCACCGTGATTATGTTTGTTGAAAGGGCCATGCCTGTGGCTTCCCAGAGACTTATTTTCCTTTATCAGCTTTAGATGTCTAAGGCCACTTACCTGTATTTCCTGCTCTCTACTCCATCCCAAGGAGTGAGTAGCTTCTTGCTGCCTTTCACTAGCAGAATGATGCCAAGCACAGATTTTGGGGGAAGAAGGAATGATTTTGAGTCCCAGCTCCAGTACTCACTAGTCAGGTGACCTCGGGTTAGTCATTAAACTTGAGATCTTTGTTTCTGTGGCTTGGGCATTGTGAAAGTGCCCATCTCATAGGGTTCTAGGAGAATCCTTTGTAAACTGCCAGCAACCAAAGCAGATCAAAAGTGCAGTTTTAGCTCACAACTGGGAAGCTTTCCTTGGTACACAGAGGTCTGGCATGCTCCACGGAAACCCGCTTGTAACCCATTTCCTCGCTAAGTTCAAGATCACCAGGAGGCTTGATGGGCAGAGCTGATGTTCACCTAGAGAGAAGGAGTGCTTCGAAATGTCCATGGAGAATGGTGTGGTTCACAGACAGCACCACTGAGCACAGATTACCAGGGACAGAGAGACTCATCCCATGGGGAAAAGGTACCGAAGTGGCAGTCACACTCAAAGCAGAACTTTTCTTGTGATGCAAACAGCCAGGAGGTTTTGCCTCCTGGGCTGAAGCAGAGACTCGCTCTGCCTTACACACTACAACTCCTCAGCAAATGTTTGTTTCTGTTGCACTGATTAAAAGTGCTTACAGGAGGGCTTTGAGGATAGTGGTGACAGTGTGAATTATAGCTCTGCTGGATGCTCGCGCAGCAGCCACAGTTTTGAGAAGTAGCTTAGCCCAATAGGAGTGACTGTGTATGAATATTGCCACCACAACGTCTTGTGGCTTGGGGTCAGTCACAGAGTTCCCCACAAGGAAACTTGTTGAGCAAGTTTCTCCTGCATCAGCTGTTGAACCTCATTTGCCTCATACCCAGCTCTCTATCCAGAGGTTCCCTAGCAGGCTGGTGCAGCAGGGGGCTCTCAGAAGTGGGAGGGAGGCAATCCTTAGGAAACCAATTTGCTAGAGGGCTGGGAGGCCTCTGGTTGGCCCCCAAGGTGTTTGCATATTTAAATTGGTTATTAGATGAGTTTCTAACTAGTAGAGCTTAAGGCATTATAAGGAAAAGAGGTGAAAATATGTAAATATTAGAGAGGAAGACACCCTCTTCTTGTACCTACTCCTTGTACAGCTGGCTTTGACTTTCCTGGCTTCTTTTCTTTCACTCCAGTGATTTTCTTTCTATGCTTGTAGTGGAGGCCCTGGGGAGGGAGTTGCTGGGTGGTTTTTATTATTTATTTATTTTTTGAGTCAGGGTCTTAGTGTGTAGTACAGACTGGACTTGGTGTAAAGCCCAGGTTGGCCTTGCACCTGTGATTCTCTTGCCGCAGTCTTCTAAATGCTGAGATATATACCAATGTGTGTTAGTTACTTTTCTCTTGTTGCTGAGACAAAATACTCAATGCCCAAAATTAAGGAAGGAAAGGTTTATTTAGCTCACAGTTTGTAGAGGTTTCAGTCTATAATCAGCTGGCTCTAAGGCAGAGTGGCACATGGCAGAGGGCAACATAGCAGAGGGCAACAGTTCATGATGACAGCAGATACCAAAAGCAACAAGAGCAAAAAGGGAAGGAGAGAACAAGAGAAGACTCTGTCCTTTGTATTGTATGTATGATACCCAGTCTAGGATAGATGTAGCACTCATACCCATAATCCCAGCACTAGAAAATGACTCAATTACAAACTCTAGATTCAGCTGCCTCTGCAAATCAGCCCCCATGAGTGCATGAGGCTTGAGGGGACAGCCAGACACAAACCATAACACACTGCACCTGACTTGTGTGAGGTTCTTTAAAATTGAGTTTTTCAGTTAGGACACCCTGGGGAAATGATGTGAGATATTGTTTGCTGTGGCAGATAGTGTTCTCTGAAGATGGTCACAGTGTCATCTCCCATCCCAAACATTCTAGAAAGTTTGTCAGTTAGAGTGCGAGTCTCTTCCCTTGAATCTAAGCAGCCTGCAGACTTTCCACAAAGATGCAGTGACTGGGGCTCAGGGTGACTCTGCAGGCTGTGTGTCAGCTTCCTCCTGGTTCTCCTTGGATGCCACCATGGTAGGAGGAAGCCTGAACAGCTGAGAAAAGACCACACGGAGAGGAGTGGATGCCTTCAGCAATACTTCCCCTGTTTTCCAGCCCCTGAGAAGTCACCTAGTTTCTGCTGGGAAGGACAGAAGTGAGCTCTTCCTGCCTGAACTGCAGATATTTCAGCAGAATGAATGATACAGTTTTTAATCATTAAGCTTTGGAATGGTTTATCTGGTGGTCACAGGTGATAAAAGCATCCATTCTGCATAAAGCCCTTACATTGTGGAGCCATACTTGGACTCAGGAATCTAAATGCTTGGGTTCTAATCCTTCTCCACTCTCTGCCACGTAGCTGACTTATGGTAAATTCCTTAAACTCCTTGTTTCTCAGATTCTACCTGCAAACAGAGATCATGATAATAGTGACATTGATGCCACTAAGATATCCTACAGTGGTGAGATTCCTTGAAAATCTATGATAGGCCCCAAAGGGACTAGTGAACAAAATGGCCCTGGTCCCTCTCAGTAGGAGCTTACAATCTACTGAGGCACATGGATCTTAAACAATAAGCCTACACCACATCATGGCCAATTGTAAAGGCTTTTTGGAGGAAGAGATATTTAGACTGAGACTAGATGGAAGGTCCAGGGAAAAGTATATGCAAGGCCCCGAGGCATGAAACAGAGGATTTAGACCTCAAATCTGGGCCTCTCTCAGTGCATACTAGTTTTACATTTTTCTCGAAGTATCTCTTCATAGTTCTTTTTGGCAAACATCTAAATGGTTTGTGCTTGCTTTTTATAGAATTATTACGTATTTCCACTGTTGGAAATATCCTTGGAGTTCCTGGCTTTGGAAACAAAACATGA
>PVJX010048140.1:0-11603 GCA_004027295.1 Dolichotis patagonum
AAAAAAAAAAAAAAAAAAAAAAAAAAAAAAAAAAAAAAAAAAAAAAAAAAAAAAAAAAAAAAAAAAAAAAAAAAAAAAAAAAAAAAAAAAAAAAAAAAAAAAAAAAAAAAAAAAAAAAAAAAAAAAAAAAAAAAAAAAAAAATCCAAAACAACAACAACAACAGAAAAAAAAGAACAGAAGGTAATAAAAGCATCAGCATCACTCTACCAGGTATGGAAGCACATGCCTATAATCCCAGCACTCTGGAAGACTGAGACAGGAAGATCACAAATTTAATCCATGGGCAACTTAGTGACACCATCACAAAATTAAAAAAAAAAAATTTAAAGGGTGAGACAACTCAGGGAAAAGGCAAAGTTCAATCCCCAGTACCAAAAAAAAGAAAAAAAGAAACAAAGAAACAAAGAAAGAAAGAAAGAAAGAAAGAAAGAAAGAAAGAATTATAAAGTAATTCTGTCAGACCATGTCTATTTTATTTTATTTTATTTTATTTTATTTTATTTTATTTTATTTTATTTTATGTATTTATTTTTGGTACCGGGGATTAAACTCACGACCTTGCACTTTCCAGCAGGCGCTTATAATGTTGAGCTAAATCCTCGGCCCCCATGTCCATTTTAATAGAGAAAAACAAGAAATAGGACAGTAGCAGGCCAAGTATTATGAATGCACGCAAAAAAATTGAAGTATGTAAATTCAGCATTTATAGCTAACATACTGATGAGAACCACACACAAGAAGGTGATCCTTTGTCCTTCTGGATTGTATTCTGTTTACCAAAGATACAATATATTTTATAATCAACGATTTTAGACATCCTATACTGCTGGTCCCAAGAATATCACACGAAATAAGAAGACAACTCTGTCTGCCTTTATCCTGACTTCTTCCTTCTTTACCTTGCAGCTCCTGTTAGGGAAACAGGATGGTCAATCAGGTATTTGAATTTATTCCTGTGAATAGGGTGCTGCCACACCGCGTCTACAGCACGTGGAAGGGTGCCCTGGGAAAAAGCAGAATCACATAAATGTCAGCAGAGGGCGCATGAGTCAAATAAAACTTTTACTAATGTTGAATAGTTACATTAGGGTAATTTGGATACTCTATGGAAGAAAGCAGAACTCACATTGAATAAACATGGACAAAGACTGAAACCAGGATAATTCTATAGTGAATGAAAATATTAAGACTAATGAGTAGTAATAATTATTTTGTATTTTGCATTTGCATACAAATCATTTTGTAATTTGCATACACACAGGTTATTGGAAATAAGCCTTGGAGATACTGGTGTAAAAGTCCTAAGCTTTCAATCTAGAAAATTACTTTCAAAAAAATTCTAAGACCATTTGGAATATATAATATACACTTAACACTTAATGCCAACAGATAACAAAAAGATAAAAGTTCCCAACTACTCTAAATACATACACACGCACCTTTGGGGTTTTAACTTTCTTAGGAGGCAGTAAATTTTCAGGACAAGGACCAGCACTGGTTGCATAGGTCAGAGAAAGCAGAACTTCCTCAGGGATGAATTCATTCTGAAGGGATGTAGGAAGAGGTTTGGAACGATCCACCATAAATTTTTTCACTCTAATCTCCGGAAGTCCTAAGAAAGTAATGAGAATGAAAAGCTCTTACTATAGTTTTTTGATTAGAGCATCCTAGATGCCTCATCATCCTTATCTATCTGGGTGGTGTGGTTTTGCTTTGTTTTGTTTTTAATACAGGGTCACACTATGTAGTTTAGACTGGCCTGGACTCACTTTGTAGCTCAGGCTAGCCTCAAATTTGCTGCAATCCTCCAGCTTCAGCCTCCCAAGTACTGGGTTGCAGGTGTGCGCCACCACACTCTGAATGTTTCTAAAAAGGAACACAACTTCTACTTGACAAGAACAGTAGCAAGTAATACTTAAAACACTGCATAAGAGAAATACATGGCCTTTCCTATTCACATCATATCAGACACAGGTTCAAAACCTCAGGTACAAAGATAAACCTGAATTATACCAAATTCAAAGTTGAAAATTACACTCATTTCATTTAATTAACTGGTACAGTCTTAAAATTATGGGAATGAACATCTATTTTTTCCTTTGATGTGAAAATGATAAAAGAAACCTCTCCTCCAAAGTGTTAGATTAGGGTTGGGTGTGATGGCAACAGGCCTTTAATCCCAGCACTTAGGAGGCTGAGGCAGGAGGATCACTGAGAGTTCAAGAGCAGCCTGGGCCACTACAAAGTGAGTTCAAGGCCAGCCTGAATCACATAGTGAAACCTTGTCTCAAAAAGACAAAAAGCAAAACAAACTGCTAGATTATTCAATAATTTTTTCTTAAAATGAATAAGACATAGTTGTGTAAACATCGTATTGTCTCACTAGTGTGAGAAGCTGAAAGAAACAACATATGTATATGTATATATATATATGTATATAAAAAGATAGTTATACTATCTATTTCTCTGAGTTTACTGAAGAGAAAGATTTGTGGCTGGTATTGTTCAGATAATTGAATGCAGATAGACGTCTTGTGCTTTGCGGGAACAGTTTGGGGATGACAATGTGCAATGTATGTACCATTGCTGCCCATAATTGATGTTTTCAATATTTTTTCTTTTCTTTTTTTTTCTTATTGAAGTAAAATGAATTTGAAAATTTTTTTTCTTATATAAATTTAAAGGTGAAAATAACTGCATTGAATTGAGGTTGGAAGGGATCCAATTTAAAAATAGAAGGAGCAGCTGGAATATATCTCATGATAGAGTGCTTAACTTGAATGCACAAAGCCCTGGGTTAAACCAGCCTCTCCCCATAAAAAAATAAAATTAGAACAGGGATGGTTGGAAATGAAGAGTGTAACAATCTGACCAAATCAATGGAATAAAAACTAAAAATGATTCTACTCAGCTTAAATAGGGCAGAGGAATGAAAAAAGTGGGTAGGAGGATCAATATTGGAAAAGGCCTCCTATGAATTCAGTCAAGTAGAGTTAGGGTGCCACCAGTTCAATGCTTCCCACAGATATGGTTTACTGTGAGGAGAGAAAGACATTATCTTTTCCATTTTCAATGATTTGGGGGATTAGGCTGGATTCACTTTGACAAACCAGGATAATTTCTCCATCTCAAGGTCCTGAACCTGTAGCACCTCTACAAAATCATTTTTGCTACATAAAGTATGTAGTCACAAATTCTGGAGTTAACAATGAGAGAGAAAAAGAAAACAGCAGGAAAGTACCAGGTGGGACTTTAGCAAAATCTCCCCTAAAAACTAGGGAAGATGAGATTAGACAAAGCTTTGGCTTAACAGGGGAAAGGATGACGCTAGCTGATTCTTCCTGTAGTAAAATCTATCTCTGTGTCTGTATCTATAGATCTACTATATATCGAAGTTTGGAAGATTTGGACTCAGGGCCTTGCTGAGTTATATCCCTAGCCTTTTTATTTTTTAATTTTGAGACAAGGTCTTGCTAAATTGCCAAGTTGGCTCCAATGTGCCATCCTCTTGCCTCAGTCTCCCAGAGTGCTGGGATTAAGTACTCTCATTTTAAAAAACAACTAAACGGTAATTTTGTACTAACTTGCATATGTTTATCCTATCCCACTATTTGTTGGTTTTGCATTGGAAATAGGGTCTTACTATACAGCTCAGGCTGGCCTTGAGTTCACTATGTAGCCCAAGTTGGTCTCAAACTCATCATTCTCCTGGCACAGCTGAGTACTAAGGTTGTAGGTTTGCACCACCATGCCTGGCTTCTCTACTATTTTTTAAAATTCCTTAAAGTCAGAATTCAGGTACCAAAAAGATGCTATTCCATATGACTTTGTAAAATACAATGGGTTTAAAATTCATTAGTATTTGAAAACAAAACCTAGAAACACAGTCCTTAGGTAGAGAAATGAAACAGGACTCCAGTCAAAATTATGGCTTTTGGTCTACATAAACAAATGTGTCAGAAAAGAAATGTATCTAAACCAGGCATGATGGCACAAACCTGCAGTCTCAGCACTCAAGAGGCTGTGGCAGAGGATCATTACTTGAACCCAGGAGCTGAGACTGTGTCTCAGAAGAAAGACCAAAAAGATAAGGATATATATATATATATATTCCTGAATCTCAAATTTTAAGAAATGATGAATGGATTATGACTTGTCAATGGCTGTTATTTGGCAAATGTGGGGGTGTTGGTATGGGGGATTGAACCGAGGGCCTTTGTACCGAGCTGCAGTGTCTCTTGCTCAGTCACTAAATTGCCTAAAATGGACTGGAATCTAGGATCCTCCGGCCTCATCCCTCAGTGTGCTGGGATTACAGGCACAGGCAATTGTAATTATTTGTCTGTATTTATTTGTCTTTGGGACCCTTGAAGTTTACCTCTTGTCTCCTGGACTGCAGATACTTTTGACTTTGTTGGCTCATGTGATGCTGGGGAGCTTAATGGCGAGGATGTTGTTTTCGGGAGAGACATGACAATGCTTCCTATCGCTCTTTTTAGTAACGTGAAATATTCCTCCAGAAAGTTAAGTCAGAAATAAATCAGTGTGGTACTGGCACTTTCAGGGCACTACATTGTCCTAGAGGCAAAACAAAACACAAAGAGACCCGTTAAAGTGTTTATGTTTCGATCGGGGTCTCAGAATTCATTTAGCGTGGTTTCCCTTCTTCGGAGACCTCTGTGACCTCGCAGCTCACCTGATGTGACTTCAGGAGCTTTTGGGTGCATCAGGGGCCGGGCGGAGACCAGGAAGGGCACAACCGCCCACCCTCCCGCCAACCCTATACACACGCAGTCGGCAGCTGTGGCGCGCACCGCTCGGAACCCCAACCTTCCCCACAAGCAGTGCCCTCGCTCACGACAGCTCCATGGACTGGGAGATCTGGCAGGGCGAAGGCTTGCATCGTTTCTTCGTTTAAACCGACGGGAAACGGACACTTGCAACCTGTTACCAGCAAATCTCATTTCCCGCCCGGCACTTGAGGCTTTGCCTTTCCCGAACGCCTTTGCGTTGTGATGGAAACCCAGGACCCCGGGCCCTAGCAACCCTCAGTAAGAGCTGCCTTCGGCGGTGCCGGCGGAGAAGAGGCACAGGTGAAAAATAATCCTGTCTTTCTCGGGTTTTCAATGTGTATTAAGTCATAGCGTATGTTCAGTAGAAATAGAGAAGAAAAATGGTTAATTGGGCCTTGTCATGGAGTTCCAGTGTCTCGATACCAGGGCTATGGATCTGCAGGCGCCAGCGTGTTCCCCCAACGAGAAACCTTAATGGCCTGTTAGGGATTTGACCAACGACTTTTGAGAAGTTGTTTGTATCTCTCTGTCCCTTCTCTTTTTGTGTGTCTTGCATGATTTTCTAACAGACAGATTCGTGTGAATTGCGTCACCAAAAGCTCTGGCTTCAGTCGAGGCTTTCGCCTGAACCTTGGCATTATGTTCACGGCTTTCTTAGTGACACGTTCCCCTTTTCTTGAGCCTGAAGGAAAGCACTCCTAGCCTCCACCCCGCAGAGAAGAACCCAACCGGTCCGGCCCGGTTAGAATCCTTGGGCCGTCACGCTTAAAAACCGGCTTTGAGGACACTACGATCAGAGTAATTGCACCTAGCTGAGACCACATTCCCACCTTGCTTCTGGCCACCTGTCTTTCCCCGGAGCGCAGTTCCAGACTGCGTGCAAGGGGTCATTTCGTGTTAAGGCAAACTTAATCCCAAATAATGTCGGTGGAATTTCATCATCTTGTTGCCTTTACTCTAGAAAAGGAACTTAAGAAAACTTATTCGGTCGTCATATTCCTTAGTACGAAGTTAGTGGGCAGACACTCCTTGGTATGCTTCTGAACATTGTTTTGTGTTCACAGATTAAGGCTCTGGTTTCCAAACTACTGGCAGTGAGAAATATGGGCAAAGGTTTCAAAACGGCAGGGTTAGGAACAAGTTCTCAAACGACCCTTGATTGTACAGACCACAAAGGTCTTGCTGAGAGGAAAACCTGGACCTGAACTTCTTTTTAAGGGTTGGCAATCATCAAAAACACTTGACAGGCAAGGCAAGCACAGGTGAGCAAAGGGTTAATTTCCAATTTGTTGTCCCTTTGCCTCCTTACTGGTGTCACGTTATAGTTTGAAACCATAGGCACTGTAGAGCTTCAGAGATCCCAAAACTCCAGTTTCAGTCCATACAGAGTTTTATCAAGCCTTTAGGTACTAGAAGAACAAAGTGGCCTATCTTTTGTTCTTTTACACAGTTCAAAAATTCTAAGTAGGGTATTAGTAAAGAAAACTAATTGAACACACTCAAGAGATACATAGAAAATAACATTTGTAGGATTTGGGAAGTGATTGATCTGTAATGTGAAGAAAATGACATTAGAGATTACTTCTTCGTGCACTTGGTGGTGGTGCCCTGGCAGTCCCAGCGTCTTGGAAGTCTGAGACAGGGGCGTCATCGGAGCTCAGGAGTTGGAGACCAATCTAGGCAACAGTGAGACACCATCTTGGAGAGGGGAAAAAATCACTTTTTCTTTCTGCTCTGTGCAGAAGTATGTGACTATACATACATTTACTGAGAACAGGAATAAGAAGGTTCAGTGCTAAGACTTGTTAGTTGCCAGTACTATTGAGACATCCAGGTGAAGGTGAAAGGCAACATATGTATGGGTCTGAAGATCTCAGCCAAAGGCCATGTTAAAATTGGATAACATACACATTACAAAACCACCACTGTTAAAGATTACAATGTTATTTCTTGGGCAAGCTCTACTGGAGAAACTCTTCTCATAAGTGTATCAAAATGTTAGTGGGAAACTGGCCCCTCAATTCCTTGGTCCTTTGTTCTTTAAGAATTCAGTCAAGACACATAGGTGCAGAAGTATAGGTAGAATTTATTATAAAGTGGATATAGAAAATTATGCCTTCAAGTAGAAGGCATCTACACTGAGTATGATTTTGGATACATCTGGGTACCAGGATAATTATGATACCAACACTTTACTTAGTTACCTTGGAATTGCAAAATGTCTTCATGTCCTTTTTAGATGTTCAGTTTCCTCATGGGCTTTTAATTATACAAGGAATTTACAAAAAGCAAATTTGATGGGTTAGGAATTTAGCTCAGTGGAAAAAAACTTGCCTAGCAAGCACAAGGCCCCAAGTTTGACCCTCAGTCAACCCCCACCCCAAAAAGAAAAGGTCAGTTCTTAATTTAAACCAGGCTCAGCCCAGTGTAGAAGCGCCTATAATAAAAGAACATTTTCTTCCTTGTCTTATTGGGCTGTAGTCTTTGGCAGCCAGGAATGCCTTACACCTTGTTCTGGAATTACGCGACCAGGTGGCCCACTATCAGAAGAAATATGCTCCCATATAAACTTAAGATGTCATTGTGCTTTGTGGGACTGCTTTGGGAGTGAGGCTAACAGATTATTGTAAGTGTATTAAATATCGGTATCTTTCTTTAACTAGGAATATATTCTATTTTGGATCCTCCCCACACACACTTTTGTCTCTCACGGCCACTTATATCTACCTGCTTGCCCAACAAAGGGAACCTCAAAATGGAATAAAAATATCAAAGTCTTTGATGAAAAATACCATAAGAAACTGTAAGATACACAGGTTAAGAACTTTACTAAATAGGAAACATTAACACTGAGCCTGGTAGTATATTCCTGTAATCCCAGCACTCAAAGAGGCTCAGGCTGGAGGATTATCATAAATTTGGTGCCAGCCTGGACTACAAGTTGAGTGGGTCTCAAAAAGGGGGGGGCAGCAACAGTGGGACATATCAGTAAGTCAGCAATAGTATTGTAGTTATAAATAGGGCCATTTGTGCTTGTTGATTTTGGCTGACTCTTATAGCTGCCTTAACATCAGCTGGTGAAACACAGTCCACAAGACTGTGTAATTACTAAACATGCCTTGCGGGTGGGTGTGTTTTTATACCAATCTGCTTTGTACCAACTCGTTTTCTAAGCCATGTGGACAGGGATTATTATACACACATCTGTAGGCATTGAAGAGATGCACAACTCCCTGAAGGCGTCTAAGTGGGCAGTAAATTACTATTTGTATTGAGTGGTTTTAAAATGAAGGTATTGATTATTATAAACTTTTCAAAGGTGACACTGAGAAAGGAAATCTAGGCACTGCTCAGCCAAGCACTTACTGAGAATAGCTTCTAGTATAACTTCTACACAAGAAGGGCCTCTCTAAACCTGAAATGATGCCTTAGCATGTTGGCTTCTGTATTTGGTATTTTACTGGTTTTGGTTTTTGTGTGGTAATGAGGATTGAACCTACGGTCTCACGCATGCTATGAAAGTACTCTCCACTGAGCACACCCCAAGCCTAGTGTCAAGTTTTGGCATTATTCAATTCACAGTGTGCCTACAGGAACAAATAGCTTTTGCCTCAAACATATCTTCAGTGCACAGCCCATTATGGTAACAATGAATTCACATTTTTCATTGCACAAATCGGGGTTCCTACAAACAGCAAATTCACTGATCATGCCAGCCTTGAGTAATTTACAAACTGGTATACCAATTATATAAACCAAATGTGTAAACAAGTCAAATGCAAGCTTTTGAAGTAACAAAACTGACTACACTTTCATCAAGAAAAACTGCCACACTGAAGTCCAACAAATGGGTAAGTTTAATTTCTAAAGGGACTTTCCTTTACCATGTCTCTTGGGAAACAGGTGGGTCTAGTTAGGTCACAGAAGGTAACTAAAGAGTACCTCTTGCTTAGTAGTGTGACACATGCTTCAGAACAAAAAGTGTTGTAACATCAGGTACAAAGCATAGCAAGCCCGGTCACCATCACAAGCATGAGTAGATTCTCTGGAGGAAGAATTTGAGTTATAGCCTGTAACACATTACCAGAAACTGGGTGCTCTGTAGGGAACAGACATACTTCTCAGAGTTCTAGAGGATGGAAAAGAACAAGGTGCCAGTAGGTCTAGTGGTTGGTAAAGTATGTGTCTGGAGAGGAGTAACACTGTGTCCTCATACGGCAGGAGAAAGGGCAAGAAAGCCAAAGCTAAAGGAAGAGCTCTTTTAAAGGGACCTTAGTCCACTCATGAGGGAAGAGCCTGCAAAGCCTTTCTACCCACTGGAGGAAAAGCATGGATTTCTCACAACGACACATTTACAAATTTTAAGCCAAGAGCAAAAGGAGTCAAACAACAAATAACATTATAAGGTGAAAATTAGTGTCACTGCAAATACAGCCCCCACTGGACCCTGTATTTACTCCCATGATCTGTAATGTGGCTTTCCATCAGCTGGACAAGAAAGTCCTGTGCAGCCAGCTGGGGAAAAGCAGCAAGGGAATCATGCAGTTCCCCCATATGCAGCGGGGTCCCTGCTAGCCAGGGAGGAGCAAGGAAGCCAGTAGCCCTACCCCGTATGCTGGTGGAGGCCATGCTGCCTGGGGAGAACCAGCAAAGAAGCTATGTAACCCCACGTGCTGTAGACTGCCCTGCTGGTCCTGGAGAACCAGCAAGGGAGCTGCCTCTGCTGCCCCCCACCATAAGCAACCAGATGCAACACAAGCTGAGATGATAACTGAAGCAGGGAAGCAACCTGACATTTGTGTTGTTTGACTGACTTTGCAAGCCTAGGCCTGGTAGTCTGAGCAATTATTTAGAGGATAACAATATGCAATACAGTAACAATTGTGGATTTCCTACTGTCCTATCACTGATTTTGTTTCGTTTGACAGTTGTTTTATTCTCTTTTAAAAACAAAGTCTTGTGCAGTTGTTTGCCTTCTCTTTTGGCCATAGTCAGTATATAAAGTTGCCTGAGATTAAGATGAAAAGCACTTATGAAGACAAAATCGAGTTAATACTGAATACACATGGGCTGAGGATTTAGCTCAGTAGCACAAGCACCTGCCTGGAAAGTGCAAGGTTGTAAATTCAATCCCCGGTACAAAAAAAAAAAAAACAAAAAAAACAACTATTGGATACACAAAAAATTGCTTTTGTGCTGGTATACACCTATAATCACAGCACTTGGGAGGCTGAGGCAGCAGGATCACTTCAAGTTCAAGGTCAGCCTGGGCTACACAGAAAGACTGTCTTTAAAAAAAAAAAAAAGCGTTTAAAACAGAGACTAGGGGTCACGGATATAGTTCAGTAGCACAGCACCTGCCTGGCAAATGCGAAGTCATGAGTTTGATCCCTGGTACCACAAAAAAAAGACTAGATTTTTTTTCCAAATATATTTATTACCACATTCTTCACATATGCAATACCATTTTGTATGTATGTATTTTCAAAGCTTCAAAGATTTAGGGGTAATGGTAATACAATGAATACTAAACAAAGACATCACACCAGTGGTTAAAGTAAATAAGGGTTTGCAGGGGGAGGAAAGAGGAATTAAAGAGCAAACAAGAATGAATTGTAAGACTTCTCTGATTACCAAAAAAAAAAACCAAAAGACAAAAACCAAAACTTTAAATCTTGGATTTCAGTGACCCTTCCACTGCTCTTAGAACACCACAGGTTAGTGTACAAAGTGGAGAAGTACAAACAGGAAGCTGCTGCCCTGACCCAAGTGGCAAAGCCTTGGCTGGGGCTTCAGCTCTTTCCACCCACAAACTGGTACATGGGTGCATGGGACTTTAGAACTATGTTTTGAAATGACTGGGTGAATGAACTGCCTTTTCAACTGCTTTTTAAAACAAAATACAGCTCCCATTTCCTTAAAACACAGCACCACAAGACCATGGTGCAGTATCTATTAGCTTGAAGCTTAGCACCCCATGGGAAAGGGAATACTGACAGCAGCAATGTAAGTGTAAAAATGAGTATTTAGGAAAAAAGAATGCAGAATAGTATTAGATTCTAAAACATTTATTCTGAAATTAACCCACTCTTTTTTTCAAGCCCAACCTGGCTATTAAAAAGCCTCATAAGTTATGATGTCACATACCTGTAGTCCCAGATACTAAGAATGCTGTGACACCAAATACCTTGAGCTCAGCAGTTCAAGGCCAGCAAAAGGAGTTCCACTCTCCGCCTGCTTTAGCCACACTAGTCATAGTTTCTCTTCTCTATAAAGTGGAGTTACATGTAGCGTTTTATTGTAACTAAAGGTTTCAACACTGTATTACCTTATAGAACTTCAGTGATATTAAAAACTAATCAAACCATTTTAGAGTGTCACTAACAACCTTCATTATATTTCTTGAAATATTTATGTCCCAGTTTCCTTCAATTTCACAGCTATACAGCCTAGAAGACATAAGAATGCCTAAGACATGTATTTGTTAGTATGTGTATATATAAACTACATGAAATTTTGAAAACACTAGTAAGCAAGTAATTTGAACTTTATCAACAAAAGTATGAGCTATCGTCCATTAAGAAGTGTATTGTCTTCCAAGACTGTAAGCATTCTTTACATTGGCAGAAATGAAAACTTGTTAGGTTCCTACTTCCCCATAAATTCTAAATCTTAGCTATAAAATATACACTAGTCCTAAACCCTTAAACACCTAGGTAATAGCAATACTTTTTAGAAGTTTGCCACTCTAATACTAAAGCAGATATATCTGAAAGCAATTTTGAAACAATGGAAGCACCAGTGAGTGC
>PVJX010048141.1:0-11582 GCA_004027295.1 Dolichotis patagonum
AAAGAGGGGTCTATGCTATGAAGTCCAGATTAGAAGTCTACCATTAACTATATAATATCTATTTTTTATACAAAAAAGCATGTAATATACAGTTGGACAGCTTATGGTTTCCACTCCACATAGTAATTTAACAAATGCTAAATAACCACAATGAGGTCATCTTCCCATAATCTATTTCTCCTAAACTGCATATGATTATCAAACAGGTTGAGAATCCCTAACCCAAAAATCTGAAGTCTGAAGTACTCCAAAATCTAACACCTTTTTTTGAGACAGGGTTTCATTATGCAGTTCAGGCTGGCCTTGAACTTGCACTCCTCCTGCCTCAGTCTCCTGAGTGCTGGGATTACAAGCATGCCCCACCATGCCCAGCCTATCTAACACTTTTTGAGTAAGATATGTTATGTACATGTATCAACTTTCCATGATGAATGTAAACATTATGCATTGCAAATGTCAACATTTGGAAAAAAATAATATTTTTGATCACTGACATATGTCACAAATGGAAAATTCCATACCTGGCCTCATGTGATGGATCACAGTCAAACTACTGTTACATTAAAAAATACTGTATAAATTACTTTTAGGCTGTGTGTGTATAAGGTATATATAAAACATAAATGATTTTCATATTTAGCCTTGGGTTCCATCCCCAAGATACCAGTATGTATATGCATATATTCCGAACTTCAAAAGAAAAAAATCTGGAATCAGAAACACTTCTGATCCCCAGCATTCAACATGTATTAGTTCAGGTTCAGACTGCCATAACAGAATACCACAGACTGAGGGGCTTAAACAACAAGAATTAATTTTCTCACAGTTCTGGAGACTGGAAGTCCAAGATCAAGGTGCCAGCAGGGCTGGTTTCTGGTCATCACTCTGTCTATATGTGGCCTTTCTTCTGTGGATTTACCAAGAAGGTATTTGTGTGGGGAGTGTTTTTTTTGTGTTCCTACTTAGAAGGACAACAGTCCTATTAGATAATGGCTGTACCCATGTGGCCTCTTTCTATCTTAATTGCCTCCTGAAAGGCCCTATCAGTACATTGTGGGTTAGTGCTTTAACATGTGAACTGGGAGGAGAGAACACAATTCAGCTCGTAACAATTATAATTCAAACACATAACAGTTTTCTTTTCTTGTCTCCTTTCTTTTTTTCTATGTTTTCATTACTGGGGATTGAACCCAGGGCCTTCACACTGTATCATGAAGTCACTAAGTTGCCCAGGCTGGGCTCGAATGTATAATCCTCCTGCCTCAGGCTCCCTGAGCTGAGCTTTGGAAGCATGTACCAGCATACCAGACTCATGATTTTATTTGGTCCTTTATAAAATGTGACTGGGTTACTTCCAGTTCTATCCTATCCCAGAAAGTTAGGAAGTCAATGAATGTCTTGGTATGACTGCATTCTTGATGTGACATTTTTGTAGGACAGATTCCCAGAACTAGAATTTCTTTCCTCTGTCTCTGTCTCTGTCTTTGTCTATCTCTTTTTTTTGTTTGTTTTTTGAGTTAAGGTTTCACTTTGTAGTCTATGCTAGTCTCAAAGTCGTGGCAGCCTCCTGAGATTGGGGATTACAGGCGTGTATAAAAGTGTGGCTGCCCAGAGGGCTCTGAGTCCTTGCTGTGTGTGTTGGGAGGGTGCTTGCTTATATGCCTATGGTGTGTATACTTACACATACCACACACACATACATACACACCTAGAGCTCATAAAGATCCGAGGAATCTTCCTACTCATTCCTCATTTGAAAGAGTGAGACACTGGCTTCTGGCATCGGTATATTAAGTCATTTGCTTAGTCTTGCAATATATAGGACGGTCAGAATTGCTGTGCCCATATCATTGTGCGATGGGAACCTGTTTAGTACAGACATTTGTTGGTATGCCTTCTATCTGGATTGAAGATAATGTCGTTAAAGTATTCTGTTCAAAAGTTATTTGGACTGGTTTTTAAATTTCTCTTTAATTTTTTTATCCAGTGTACCTATTTACTTGGTATAAAGTTAGGTTCATATTTTTGGTTCTATTCCAGTTTAGATTTTATTTATTCCCATCTTTGTTGATTTAATTTTTCTTCATATTTGAAATATTAGGATTTGAAGAGAGAAAACAATACAAAAAAGATGCAGAATTGTCATGTCTTCCTTGTACCTTCTATCCCACTTCCATTCTGCCTTGGAGACAACCAGTCCTTGTTAGGTTTTAATTTATGCTTATGTTTTTTGCTTATTTGTGCTTATTTTTTTTCAAATAAGCAGATAAATGTGTTTTTAGTTTTTAATTTTTATTTTTTATTTGTGGTACAGGGCCTCCTGCATGCTAGGTAAATACTACCACTGAGCTACATACCCAGCCCTTTTTATTTTATTTGAGAAATGGTCTCACTGAGTTGCCCAGGTTGGTCTGGAACTTGTGATTGTCTTGCTTCAGCTTCCTGAGTAGCTAGAATTACAGGCATGTGCCACCATGCCCAACAAGATGCATTTTAAATTTTCCCTTTTTTTATTACATAAAATGTAGTATAATTTATTTATAGGTTCATTTTCACTTGTTTTTCCCTCTTAACAGTACATCCTGGAGACCACTCCAGAAATATTTACAAGTATCTTCCTCATTCATTTTTTATAGCTGTATCGTATTCTGTTAGTGGATAACCAGTTTATTCAACAACTCTGCCATATATGGGGAAGTTTTTGTTGTTTCCAGTAATTTGCATTTAATAATGCTACAACAAATTGTCTTTGCATAGGTTGTTCCCTTTTTATGCAGGTGTGTCTTTTGTATCAACACTTATAAGTAGCATTGCTGAGTCAAATGGTAAAATAACTGTTTTTTTAGATCCTGTTGAATTCCTTTCTACAGTCGCACTGTTTTCCATTACCACTGACAGTGCTTCTCTGTAGCTGCACTAACATAGACTTTTTTTCCTGAATCTCTGTGTAATTTTTATTGTTTTTTTTCTTAGAGTGTTTTTTTCCTGAATCTCTGTGTAATTTTTATTGTTTTTTTCTTACTGAGAGTGAGGTTGAATATCTTTTCACATGTTTGAGGGCTGTTTTAAAATTACTTATTTGCTTATTTGATATGCTGGGAATTGATTCCAGGGCCTTCATACTGAGCTACATCTTTGAGCCTTTTTTATTTTTATTTTTATTTTTTTTATTTTTTGCTGAGACCCATGCAGCTCTTGAGGATCTTGGGGTGAAGGACCATGAGATGATGAGAAAATAAACAAGAGACAAAAGCTGGGATCAGGTGAGCCCATACCCTCCTGATGGGAGGAAAGGAACTGCTCAACCACTGTAGCACAAGAGGAAGATGTCAATTTCAAACTTGCTACCTAGTGACCCATTGCTTAGATTGTCTAAGGGCTTGGTGTTTTCTGGACTGAAGCAGTTTCTTCACATTGCTTGCCCCTGGTGCTCTTTGTTCTTGGGAGGGCTGTGCTGCAGCCCTGCACATATAGTAAATTTCCAGCTTCAGTGACTCATAATTTTTGAGACAGAGTCTCACTAAATTGCTCAGGCTAGGCTTGGATTTTTGGTCTTCCTGCTGTAGTTTACCAGAGTGCTGGCATTATGGGTGTGCACTTGTACACCTGACTTTATTTTTTATTTTGAGACAGGGACTTACTAAATTGCACAGGCTGGCCTGAATTTGTGATCCTGCTACCTCAGCCTCCAGAGAAGCTGGGATTACAGTTATGTGCCATGTGCACAGCTTTTGTTCTCCAATTTTCTGTCAAGTACTTGGACTTTTTACTTTTGATATTTAAGAACTCTTTATATATCAAGGATATGAACCTTTTACGTGTGATATATGTTACAGGTTTTATTCACCTAGTTTATCACTTGTAATTGGACTTAAATCTTTGAACTTACAAAAGTGTTTTTTAGAGTGGTTTTTATTTTTGTAGTATATTTATTTAATTAATCTTACTACATCTGGGTTTTATTTATAGTTAGAAATTGTTTCTCTACCTCAGATCATAGAGCCTTTCACCTGTGCTTTCATCTAGATTGGTTAGTTTTGTTTTGTTGTGGTACCGGGGATTGAACCCAGGGCTTCCTGCATGCTAGGCAAGTGCTCTGCCACTGAGCTTTTTTATTTTTACTTTGAGACAGGATTTACTAAGTTACCCAGATTGGCTGTGAACCTGTTATCCTCCTGCTTCAGCCTCCTGAGTAACTGGAATTCCAGGTGTGTGTTATCATGCCAAGCTGGTTTCATTTTTGTATATTTGGTTCACATAGCTATTTGGTTTTATTCTTGAGCATGATATAATATATGGATCTCATTTAATGTTTTCCAGAAGCTTCTCCAGTTGTCCTAGCACTATTTATTAAAAACGGGGACTTTCACTTTGGACTTTAAGAGCCTATCTGGTATGAAAGTATGTTTTGGTATCTGGTAGGGTTATTCCTTCCTTCTGTTTTTATTTTCCAGCATTTTCTAGCTATTCTTGCACACTGATTTTATTTTACTTTAATTAATTAATTAATTTATTTATTTATTTATGTATTTTTCATGCCAGGGATTGAACTCATGGCCTCACGCTTGCCAGGTAGGCACTGTGGCACTGAGCTACATCTCCAGCCTTGATTAAAAAAATTTTATTAGTATATATTTTCCATTCATAGTGATTACATTCAGCTTGGGGGTTAACACATACATGTATCACATCTTGATCATTTTACTTCCTTGCATGATCTTTAGTATTAACTTTTTTCTTTTTTGTTGCGGGGGATGGAACCCAGGGCCTCTTGCATTTTAACTAAGTGCTTTGCCACTGAGCTACAACCCCAGCCTTCTTTGGTACCATTTATAAGCTTGTTTCCTTTTCAGGATCTCATTAAATTTACAAATTACTTTAAGGATTACTACATCTTTATGAGTTTGTGTCATTCTGTGATGAGTCTGACAGCTCTGAAATAGATGAAACAGTTTCCAAAGAGAACACCCTGCCTTTGCCACTGTAAGTTCAGGAGTCCCAAGACCGATGTTAGGTTTGATACTGTAAGTCACTGGAAGGACTCAAAGCTTACTGCAAGCTATTCTACTCACAGTTATGGCTCATTACATGGAAAAGTTGCAAATTGGAATCAGCTATGGGAGACATTATAGTGTGAGGTCTTGGAAGATCCTAACTGTAAAGCTAAAGCTTCTATTCTGTACCTTCATGTCACTTTCCTAGCACAGTGAACAAAGACAATATGCAAAGTATTGCTAAGCAGGAAAACACACCTGAGCTTTTGTGTCCAGAGGTTTTGTTGGTGTTTCATTACATTGATGTAACTGAATGCATCTTTTACCACAAGGTGAACTCAGTCTCAAGCCCCTTTCTTTTCTCTGGAGGTTGGCCTGCTATCATGTGGCTAAAAGCCTGAACCTGCTAAGGTTTGAATGTCTCCTCCAAAGCTCATTTTGGAATTTATTGCTGTTTATTGTTAAGAAACAGAACCTTTAGGACAGTGATAGTGAACCTTTGAGAGTTTTCCATGATGTAAATAGCCTGCTGCAGCATGCGTGCTGTAGGTTTGCCACCACTACTTTAGGAGGTGATTAAGTTCTGAGGGCTCTAACTTCAGTAGGATTGGTGCTGTTAAAAAAAAAGATACAAGAGTTTCCTGGGTATGGTGGCACATGCCTGTATCCCAGCATTTGGAAGGCTGAGGCAAAAGGATTGTGGGAGCTCGAGAGCAGCCTGAACTACACAGCAAGATCCTGTCTCAAAGAAAAAAGTTTTACCCTTTTTTCTTCAGCCACAGGATGATCCAGCAGATAGACCCTTGCCAGGTGATGGCTCCTGGTATTGGACTTCCCAGCCTCCAGCAGTGTGAAGCACTACATTTCTGGTGATTATAATGCTCTCAGGCTCAAGTGTTCTGTTATAGAAGCAGAAAGGATGAAGACAGCCTATAATCCTACGATAGCGTTTTATGGTCTGGCCATCCCTATCTGAAGTCATTTTATTAGCTTAAGATATCTAGGGGCCCACCAGGAGTCACTTCATCAGCATAAACCATCAGGGTCCACCATGAATAATAAAGACACTTCTATCAGTTGAGCACTGTAAAGTTAGGTTATTAAATCTGAGGTCTCCTTTTTTGATGTGTTTATAGCTATGCATTTCCCTCTTGGCATTGCTTTGGCACTTCATCCTATAAATTTTGGTATGTTATATTTCCATTTTTATTTGTTTCAAGATATAATTTACTTGTGATTTGTTCTTTAACCCATTGGTTGTTCAGAAGTATGTTGTTTAATTTCTAGGTACTTATGAAATTCCAGGTTTTCTCCTATTTTTGATTTCTAGTTTCATCCCCTTGTGATTGAAAAGAAATACTTTGCAGACTTTTAATCTTTGTTACTTTACTTGTTTTGTGGGCTAACATGGTTTATTCTGAAATATATATATATATATATATATATATATATATATTCCATGTGCATCTGAGAAGAATATGTATTATTGTGTTGAGTATTCTGTACATTCTTTGAGGTCTAGTTGGTTACGCTGTTGTTCAAGTCTTTTCCCTTATTAGTCTTCCACCTAGAGGTGTTCTATCCATTATTGAAAGTGCTATATTGAAGTCTCTAGCTATTATTTGTAGAGCTATTTTTTTTATCTTGTCAAATTTTGCTTCATATTTTTGGCTATATTATTTGGTTATATATATTTCTGCATGTTATATCTTCTTGATTAACTGATCCTTTATCAATAGATAACATCCTTCTTTTTGTGACAATTTCTGTCTGATGTTAGTGTAGTCATTTGGTAGCATTTACATTGAATACAGTATCTCTTTTCATCCTTTCTCTTTTATTGTTTGTGTCTTTGGGTCTAGAATAAATTTCTTGAACACCAAGAGCTAAACAAGCAAGCAAATAAAAAGTAAAGCAACAAACAGAAACTGTGAACACTTGTACTTGTCTACAAGTTGACTCCATGCTGGAGTGCTCCTTCAGGACTCCGCTGTGCCCATGTGGTCTGTGGGGGCAGCCTGAGGTGAAAACTTACGGGATTTTCAGGTCATTCATGAATGGGTCCTCCTGGGCATAAATGTATTTCTGGATTTCCTTGTACATGGGTGCTTTTGAATATCTGAATTTTCTGACCCTTGCCCAGTCTCCACAGTCTGGCAGTCTGGATGCCTGCCTTGCAGCCTTTTAGAGCATTAGCATTAGCATTGCATTAGCACTCCAAGTGCCAAGTTCCACAAAACATACACCAGTCCTCTGGAAGCCTGGGACAGATTAGAACACAAATCCGGTCTGCTTTGCTTCCTCCAGGCCCAGGAACTCATACTGGGAAGGTGAGTGACTCTTGCTGCAGCAGCAGCTACATATCAGGGGAAGGGCAAGGGCAGGTAAAAAGTGTCACAAAACCACCCCCCACACTCCACCCCACCTTTAAGTTGCCTTTTTCTCAATTCTGCCTTTGCTTGGTTGCTGCAAACCTTTGTTTTCCAGTAATTATCTGGCAAAGATAATTCTGATAATTTTTCCTGTTTTTTTTTTGTTTCCTGTGGGAGAATGAGAGCTTGACAGCTACTCATTTTGCTGTAATTGTTGTGGGGTGAAATTTTGTCATTTGAAGTATTGTTTTTCCACATTTTTTTTGTTTTGCAGTGCTGGGGATGGAACCCAGGTCCTCATGGATGCTGGTCTGTGCTTTGCCACTAAGCTACATCCCTAGCCTCAGTCATCTGAGATGGTTTCTCCTTTTGTTTTTAAAGCAGCTTTGAATGGATACAGCCATTTGTTTGAAAGACAGCTGAGTTGGAACTTGGTATTTATTTTTTATTTATAGGCAATCAGAAATTTGAAGTCCCTATTTTGTATTCTAATCTATACTGAAGGTAGTATTATGTGTCATTTTATGTGCTCTTTGTATTGATCTATATGGTTTTTTGGAGGATATATAGAGGTTTGAATTTATATAGATGCAATCATTGTAGTTTAGCTGAAAGTACCTTATTTTTAATTGAAAAGCTAAAGTATAATTCAACACAGTAAAATTTACATGCAGTAAAAAGTTGAGTATACAGTTGATGAATTTTGCTAAAGCCGTACGGTTATGTAACCACTGCCACAAAGAAGACATGGAAGAGTCTGTCACCTCCCAACATATACCTTCATAGCTGGCCCCTTGCTGCATTTTGTCCCCTATTCACTAATAGACTTTCAGTCTCTGAAGTTTTGCCCTTCTGGTAATGTTTTATAAATGAGACCACATAGCAAGTAGCCTGTTGAATCTGGCTTCTTTTCCTTAGCATAGTACATTTGAGGTCCATCCATGTTGTTGCCAGCAACATCAATTTCTTCAATTTCATCATGCAATATTATTACCTTGTTTGGATTGAAGACTGTTTATTCACTGGTTGAAAAACAATTAGGCTCTTTTCACCAGATTTTGTTGATTAAAATTGTTTCCTAGGGGCTGAGGGTGTAGCTCAGTGATAGTACACTTGCCTTTCAAGCGCCAGGCCCCTGATTCAAGCCAGTACTCGCTGTCTGTGTAAAGGAATAGGCACTCTGAATGTAAGTCATGTGTGGTGTTCTGTCGCATCCACCTCAGGCAAGCTGGTAACCTGTGCACAGTAAACTTGCTTCACAGCATGTGGCTTGTGTGTGGTTCATTCATTCTCATTGCTACACAGATTCCCAATGAATGACTGCCAGTTTTCTCATTCTGCTGCTGATAAACATTTGACTTTTCCCCATAATCTCATATTAAAAGCAGTGCTATCATGAACATCTCTGGGCTTGTTTCCCAGAGCACATATGTATGATTTTCTCTAAGATGTGTAGCAAGAAGTACTGCCAGGTGGTGGTAAGTAGAAATCATTACATTTAGCAAACAATGCCAAAGCATTTCCCAAAGTGATTATACCAGGTTGTATTCCTAATAAAGGTGTGTGGGAGATACCATTTTAGGACATTACAGTGTAGTGGTCTGCTTAGCTATACCCTTTCTGGTAGATACATAATGGTGTTTCAGTGTTTTAAATTTTCATTTACCTGAATGCTAATGAGCTTGAGTACATTTTAGTTCATTTGAGTGCTCTGGTTGGTACATTTTTGTATGTTCATAGGTCATTTGATTTTCCTTGTGAATGAACTACCTACTCTTTTTCCCTTTTCCATTTGTCTCTATGTTTCTGATCAGTTTATAGGGGTTAAATACTTCAGATAAGGTCCCTTTACCACTCATGAACATCACAGATATTCTCTCACTTATGGCTTGCCTTTGCACTGTCCTACTTTTAATCTTGTCATGCTTACAAGTCTCTGCTTTTATGGGGGGTGCTTTTTATGTCTTGTCTCAGAATTTGTCCCTTATCCAATAACCAGCTCAACACTTATTGAAAATATCACCCTCCTCACTCCTTTACTGTGTGAACATTGTCATAAGTCAGGTGTCTACATGTGTTTGGATTCTTTTTGTTGCACTGGACTGTCTACTCATGTGCCAACATCACTTTTATTTTTGGGATCGAACTCATGACCTTGTGCTTGCCAGGCAGGTGCTTGCGCTGCTGAGCTAAACACCCAGCCCTATATCATCTTAAAGTTAATATTACTTAATGGAATACTGTTTCTCTCAGGATGGATGAAAGCAGGCCACAATAACTTGCGGTGAAGTAGACATTCTGCATTAATTCATCATAATGAGCCTGAAACCCAATGTGAAATTGCCCTCCATTCTATCCTTATCACCCAGTGGTCAGCATTTGACAATAAAAGCAATGTGCTCTTACAGGAACTAGTGAAATTTGAGGATGTGGCTGTGGATTTCACTCAGGAGGAGTGGCAGTATGTGAACCCTCCACAGAGAACCCTGTACAGAGATGTGATGCTAGAGACCTATAGTCACCTCGTCTCCTTGGGTAAGAAGCATCCTTGGGAAATGTGGCTGTTTATGATCATTGCAACCAATGGACGGCCTTTTTTTCCTCAGTGTCCTCCTTTTCTCTCCTGAAAAGGTCTCTTGGGAATTTAAAGCTCAGGTTAAATGGTTTGACTTTACCAATGTGTCAGTAGGTCCCTTGTGTTGCTGTCAAACTGCAATTTCCTCTGCCTCAGGGGTTCTGAAGATCAAAGAGTTGTCTCTCATTTCTCATTATCAGGGCAGCAGGTTACTAAACCAGACCTTATCCTCAAGCTGGAGGTGGAAGAGCCATGCCTGGTAGAAGACAGAGTCCCAATTTGGAGCTTTCCCGGTAAGTAGGACAGACCCCAGCTCTGAGCACACAGGGGCCCAGCCTGTCATTGGGGGATGGCATCCCACAGGGCTTTCAGGAATATCTTGGGAAAGGCTGTGGCCCTCTGGCTCTGTAGGAGGACAAGGACATGAACATCTCATATATAACTGACACCCCTTCCCGTGACCCCCATACCTTATCACTTTCCTTAGGTTTCTGCTCCCTGGCAAGTTTCTGCACAGCTGCTTTTCTCACAATATCAAGTGTCTTTTACATGCCCACGTCCCAGCCCTGTTGCTGCCATGATTCTCACGTGTCATGGACTTATCTAAAGCTAGGCCCACATTAGTCACAGGTCTGGATCTAATACTATAATTTCAGATTGGTTTCCACTTTCTTGGCTATTATGACTAATGTGAATATGAACATTCATGCACAAGTTTGTGTGGCGATATAGGTTCTCATTTTGTGCAGATACACAGTATTGGAATTATTATACTACATGGTAATTATATGTTTAACATTTTGAAAAATTGCCAAACTTTGAATATCCTGTTCCTCAAAAATTTTAATGTAGTGGTATTAACATTCACTGATTGATTCTTGCCTAAATCAGTTGTTACTAAGGTAGTTGAATTTTCTTTTTTCAATGTGCAATCATTCATTACTGTCATTATTCATATTCATGTTCAAAATATCTTTAGTGTAGCTAGTAAAAGTTTCTTCAAGCTACCTTCCTCTCCATTTGGCATGACCCTGTCATTCTTTGAGCATTTTTTCAATTTCTAGCACAAGTTATATTCCACATTCACTGGGTACTCTCCCTGTTTCAAACTGGAGTCAGCAACTTCAAGGACCTCTGGATCCTGTTAGGGGAATGGTACTTAACTCCATGGTGGTATATAACATGGTCTCTGTCATGTTTTTTTTGTTTGTTTTGTTTTTGTAAGTCAGTAGTTAGAAGTTGGATCAGTTTTGGATTATTTTTTTCTTTTTACTGCCTAGTTACTTCCACCAGTAGGCATGTAATACACAGTTGTCTCTGTGTTTTGTTACTAGTCATTATTTGGTGATTAACACTTACCTCCATTAATTCATTAATGGCTGCAAAATATTGATATTTAAATTTTGTCATTCTTCTTTGTTGATTAGCTAGAGTACTTTTATAAAAAGAAATTGCCTTTCATCTATTATTTGGTTACCACAAGTTATATGTTGTATGTAAAAGACAGGCTAAATGATTGAGGGTTTTATTGGCATATTTGCCAGTTTTCAGAATAAAGAGTTGCTTTGGTAGCATCACTCAAATGTGACCAATGAGTTATATCCTTTTTTGTGTATAATTTATAGACTTAGGAATTTAAAC
>PVJX010048142.1:0-11582 GCA_004027295.1 Dolichotis patagonum
CCCCATCCTCAGGTGTGCTGTCTGATCTAACACTTCGACAATCAGGAACCAGCCTGTTGACGCCTGAGGAGACACTGTCCTTCACCCTCACTGTCATTGGGGGCTCTGTCACTAGTAGTTACTACTGGAGTTGGAGCCGCCAGCCTCCTGCAAAGCTCTACAGTGGTTGGGTTACTGGACTGGGAGCACAAACTACAACCCTGCCTTCCAATGCAACATTTTCATCACTGCTGACACAGCCAATAACAAGTTCTCCCTGCAGCCAAACCCTGTGACCACTGAGGACAGGGTCATGTATTACTGTGCAAGACCACAGGTGAGACAAGTGAGAGACCAGGCATAAACCTCCCTGCACTTTCATATGCGACCACCAGGGGGAACCCATGTCCACTGAGCTCAGAACTCATCACTTGTGACAAATACAAGCCCATCAGAGACAAGGCTGACACTCACTACTCTTCAAGCCATTCCAAGCTATGTCACACACATTCTCTCAAATCTGTCACTTATCTACTTAAAGGAATCACTTCTCACACTATTACTCTTTTTTTGTTTATTTTTTAAAATTTTATTTAAAGAGAAAAAAAGCAAAACAAAAAAAAATGAAGCAACTGTAAAAAATTCCAAAATAAAATAAAATAAAATAAACACTAAGAAATCACTAGTTGACAAATTCCATACTGTCATCTTAGAAACAGTTGTTCAAGTTACAGAATTAAAGCACACAAAGTGGACATTCAAACAGTGAGACTTCAAAGAGTTCTTCTCAACGATCCCACAAAAACTTAGTAATAGACCTGAAGGAACCTCCTGGAGACTGGCATCTCAGGCTGGTCTGTTTGAACTGGGAACTTCTTGGAGACTGGCATCTCGGTCTTGGCTGTTTGGGACTGGGAACATTGTGTGGACCAGTGGCAGAGGGCCTGAGGTGCCTAGGACTATGGCTGCTGGGCCCCTCCTTCCCCAGAAACATCTTGGAAGCCTGCCACAGGCCTGAGCTACCTGGGACCACATCTTCTGGACCCGCTCTTGCACCAGGAACATTGAACTAAAGTGGAATACCATGCTGGCTTGATAAGAGTTTCAGGAGCCCCTCACCCAAACAGAAGACCTCTTCAGGCTTCAGTCAGGGTGGCACAGTAGGAGAAATTCAGGAGACTGGATCTCTTCTTCATTGTGGTACCCAGCAATTTGACAAACATCAACCACACAGTAGAACCCTGAAACATACACTGCAGAAAGTTGTATCTGTTGGAATACAAAGACCAGAAATTCACCCAAAAGGTGAAAATAACTAAACAGAAAGGCAAAATGGAATCCTGAACATCTAGTCCATCAGGGGAAAGTGCAGATGGTAATAAAATAAAGGACCCCCAAAATTCATACACCATAAATCTCTAAAAAGATAGGAAATGAAGTAAAAAAACAAATCCATGAGGCTATAGAGGAAATCAAATTAGAAATAATGTCTTATGTAATGACAAAAGTAAAAACCTTAGTACATGAGCTGCTCAACATAGCTAGAGAAGAAATAGATAATGAACTACAGGAGCATGGGAAATTGATTGAAACTTTGAATGAACAATGCAGAAGACAAGCAGAATCTATGAAACAAATTGAAAGAGATATGCAAAAAAAATTGCATTGAAAGGCTGCAAAGCAGTTAAAATGAAGATGAGGATAGAATTTTGGACACTGAGGACAGGATGGAAGATAGTGATCTTGAAAGGGTAGAACTTATAAAAACAACAAAGCAGCATGCAGTGACAATCCAACAGCTACAAGATGATGCCAGGAGAAACAATATTAGAGTAATAAGTATTAGTGAGGAGGCAGGAGACAATTCAAAGGATATAGCCAAGCTCTTCACAGAAATAGCGGCAGAAAATTTCCCAATGATGGGAGAAAAATCGAATATACAATTAAGTGAGGCATATAAAATGCCACACAGTGATAACCAAAATAAACCTAAACCAAGACACATAATTTTTAAGATCTCAGACATACAGCATAAAAACAGAACACTAAAAGCTGTCAGAGAAAAGACACAACTCACCTATAATGAAAGCCTATTAGAATCACAGCAGACTTCTCAGCACAAACCGTCAGGTTAAGACGAGCTTATAATGAAGTATTTCAAGTCCTAAAAGAAAACAACTTTCAACCCAGACTGGTGTACCCAGCAAAATTGTCTTTCAAATTTAATGGAGAAACAAGATACTTCCATGACAAACAACAACTAAAGAAATTCATATCACCAAACCAACCTTAGAAAGAGTGATTAAGGACATCCTAGATAGAGATAAAAATGACCACAATCTCCAGAACAACAACAGAAAGAAATCACCAGGCTGAACAAAAAGTAAATGAGGGAGAAAGACAGAAAACTGACAACAGTAACACAACATGACAAAGTCAAGCCAGTACATATCAGTGATATCCATAAATGTAAATGGGTTCAAATCACATATCAAAAGAAACAGGTTAACAAAATGGATCAAGAAACAGGATACCACAATATGCTGTATACAAGAAATGCATCTGACTCAAAAAAGAAAATTAGATTAAAAGTCAAAGGATAGAAAACATTATTCCCTGCAACAGCAACCCAGAAAAAATCAAGGGTAACTATTCTATTTGCAGACAATGTGAACTTCAAACCTAAAATGATTAAAAGAGACAAAGAAGGTCACTACATTCTTGTAAATGGAAAAATTCAAGAGGAAGAACTAACAATTATAAATATATATGCACCAAACACAGGAGCACCCAACTATATAAGACAGATACTAAAGGACATGAAAAACCAAATACACAAGAACACAATTATTAAAGGTGACCTTAACATACCACTGTTGCAGAGAGATAGAACAACTAGGCAAAAAATCAGAGAAATAATAGAACTGAATCATACCTGTGAGCAATTGGACTTAGTAGATGTTTACCGAGTGTTCCAACAAACTACATCAGAATACACATTCTTCTCACCTGCCCACAGGTCATTCTCCAAAATAGACCACATATTATCCCATAGAGCATTTTAACTAAATGCAAAGTTATTGAGATTGTCCCATGCATTATATATGACAATAGTTCACTGAAATTGGAAATTAATGGCAAAAGAAACTGCAAAACTGGCATAAGTATATGGAAATTAAATAACAACTTTCTGAACAACTAGTGCACTACAGACAAAATTAAAGAAGAAAATGCAATACCTACAATTCAATGAAAATGCGAAACAACCTATTGTAATCTGTGGGGTGCAATGAAAGCGGTCTTAAGAGGGAAATATATAGCAATAAACAGTCATATCAAGAAAACAGAATGAGCATAAATAAACAATCTAATGCTGTATCTCAAGCTTCTAGAAAAAGAAGAGCAAGTTAAATCTAAAGCTCGTAGAAGAGAGGAAATTGTAAAGATTAAAGCAGAAATCCATGCAATTGAAACTTAAAAAACAATACAAAGAATTAATGAATCAAAAAGTTGGTTTTTTGAGAGAATAAACAATACTGACAAACCTCTAGCTAACCATATAATGAAAAAGAAAGAAAAAACCCAAATTCACACAATAAGGATTGAAAAGGGGGAAATTACTACAGAGCCCATGTAAATTCAAAAGATCATAAACACCTACTTTGAAAATCTCTACTCACATAGAGAAAAAAACTCAGAGGAAATGAACAGATTTCAAGAAACATATGAAGTACCGAAGCTCAACCCACAAGATATAGCAATTTTTAATAACACACTATCAGCTATTGAAATTTAAAACATAATAATAAGCTTACCACAAAGAGAAGCCCAGGTCCAGATGGATTCACAGCTGACTTGTATAAGAAATTTAGAGAAGACTTGATGCTAATACTCCTTAAACTCTTCAATGAAATTGAAAAGAAAGCAATCATCCCTAAATCATTCATGGAGGCAAGTATTACTCGATACCAAAAGCAGAGAGAGACCCAAGCAAAAAGGAGAACTATAGACCAATCTCACTAATGCACATAGATGCAAAGATTCTCAGTAAAATACTAGAAAATAGAATGCAGCATATCATTAAGAAGACTATACATCATGACCAAGTGGGTTCATTCCAGGACTGCAGGGATTGTTTAACATACACAAATCAATAAATGTAATACACCACATCAACAGAGCCAAAAACAAAAACCACATGGTCATCTCAAAAGATGCAGAGAAAGCTTTTGATACGGTCCAACACTTGTTCATGATAAATACCCTTCAGAAACTCAGAAAACACAGTGTCTACCTCAAACTTATAAAAGACATCTATGACAAACCAACAGCCCACATTATACTAAATGGACAAAAACTGAAAGCTTTCACTTGAAAATCAGGAACAAGACAAGGATGTCCACTATCACCACTCCTATTCAATATAGTTCTGGAAACACTAGCCAGGGCAATCAGACAAGAGAAATAAATAAAACGAATAAAGATAGGAAAGGAAGAAGTTAAATTATTACTGTTTGCAGATGACATGATACTCTATATAGAAGACAAAAAAATTCCATCAAAAGACTACTAGAGGTAATAAACAAATTCAACAATGTAGCTAGATACAAAGTCAGTGCTCAAAAATCCATAGCATTTCTGTACACAATCAAGAACCTCGCCGAGATAGAAATTATGGAAATATCGCACTTCACAATAGTGTAAAAAAAAATGAAGTACTTAGGAATCAACCTAACTAAAAATATAAAAGACATACATACTGAAAATTATTCTACACTAAAAAAAGAAATTAAATAGGATGTTGGAAAATGGAAAGATGTTCCATGCTCTTGGATAAGGACTAACATTGTGAAAATGGCCATACTCCCAAAACTGTTATACAGATTTAATGCGATCCCAATCAAAATACCATTGACATAGCTCACAGATCTAGAGAAAACACTCCTAAAATTCATTTTGAACCAGAAGAAACCTAGAATAGCAAATGCAATTCTGGGCAATAAAGGCAAGGCAGGAGGCATCTCAATTCCTGACTTGAATCTGTACTACAAAGCCACAGTGATAGAAACAGCATGGTATTCTCAAAGAAATAGACCTGAGGATCAATGAAACACATTAGATGATGTAAGTATAGGTACAAAGACATTCATCAACCTGATATTAGACAAAAGGGCTAAACATGTTCACTGGAGGAAGGATAGCCTCTTTAATAAATGGTGTTGGAAATATTGGCTCTCCACATGCCAAAGACTGAAACTAGATCCATGCCTATCACCACACACAAAATTAAAGTCTAAATGGGTCAAAAACCTAAATATTCATATAGAAACACTAAATTTACTAGCAGATAAGCTAGGTGGAAATCTTGGAGACATAGGAGTAGGCAGAGATTTCATGAACAAAAGAGAAACTGCACAGGAAACACTTCAGAGAATCAACATCTGGGATCTCATATTATTGAAAAGTTTCTGCACTTCAAAAGAAATCACCATCAGAGTCAAAAGAAAGCCCACAGAATGGAAAATAATTTTAACCAGCAACTCCTCAGACAAAGCACCTATATCAAGAATATATAAAGAATTGAAAAACATCAACCTCCCCAAATTCAATACCCTCTCCAAAAATGGGCATCTGAGGTGAGCACACAGTGTTCATATGAAGATATACAGATA
This sequence comes from Dolichotis patagonum, assembly GCA_004027295.1. Classification (NCBI taxonomy): domain Eukaryota; kingdom Metazoa; phylum Chordata; class Mammalia; order Rodentia; family Caviidae; genus Dolichotis; species Dolichotis patagonum. The sequence goes on from PVJX010048142.1 coordinate 5,652, forward strand.
GCAAACAAACACCTGAAGAAATGTTCACCATCACTGGTCATATGAGATATGCAAATTAAAACAACATTAAGATATCATCTAACACCAGAAAGAATAGCTGCCATCAAGAAATCAACTGATAACAAATATTGGTGAGGCTGTGGGGAAAAAGGAACACTGCTCCACTGTTGGTGGGCATGTAGACTGGTGCAACCACTATAGAAATCAATATGGAGAATTCTCAGAAGACTAGCACTGGAAGCTCCATTCAACCCAGCTATTCCCCTCCTGGGTATTTTCCCAGAGAAACTGAAAAGTTCATATCACAATGTTATATGTGCACCCATGTTCAAAGCAGCACAATTTGTAATAGCTAAATCTTGGAAACAACCAAGATGCCCATCAACTGCAGAGTGGATGAAAAGATGTACTTTTAGCTATAAAAAAGGATGATCTTGAGGCCTTCATAGGTAAATGGAGACAACTTGAGACTCTCCTCATGTGAAATAAATAAGAATCGTATTTATAAATATCATATTGTGGGTCTAGTCTAAAAATTAGTAAGAACTGTAGGAGTAATAAAACCCAAGATGTGTAATTGCTACTGTAAAAAAGAGAGGAAAAGAAAGTGCTCTAAAGGATATACCTGCAAGTGTGTAAGGAAGATGACCATATTACTGTTTTTGTTAGAATGTTGAGCAGAACTGTTAACGTTCTCATTGTTTGAATGTGTACTTTGTATGTTTTAGCTTTGTAAATTGAACAACTATTTCCAGTGTTGACAATACGTAACTTATCAACTGGCGATTTCTTAGTATTTTTGTTTTTGTTTTTGGTGTTGGTTTTTGTTGTTGTTGTGGTGGTGGTTGTTGTTCTTTTCTTTTCTTTACCGTTTGGAATTCTATATTGTTACTAGCTTCTTTCTGTTTTGTTTTAGTTTTTTTTTCCTTTCTTCTTCTCTTTAAATAAAAAAAATTTTAAAGACATTTTTTAAAAACATTTAGTAAAATGTTTTCAATCCTACACACTTAAACACACATGGAGTTATATTCTTGACAGCACTTTCTTTTCCTCTCATTTGACAATAGCAATTACACATTTTGAGTTTTATTACTCCTACAGTTGTTATTACTTTTTACACTAGAGACACAATGTGATTTATAAATATGATTCTTACTTATTTCACTTTTGAGAATAGGCTCAAATAGAAAAAAAAAGACATGGTATTTTTACACTTTTGTACTCTTGATTCCTAAGGCACCCATTTTTTCTTGGCTGAAAAATGAATTTCCCTGCACCCGGGCCTGCTTCACTCTGGAATCTTCCATAGAACCCTTCACACTGCACCTTCACTTGGAAATGCAACCAGTGCTACACACGGACCCATGTGCATACTTTTACCAGCTTCCAGGCATTTCTCAACTGGCCCAAATTGCTTCTTCTTCTCACCCTCCTCCTTCAGGCACATCCCAAAACTCTGCACCAAAGAAAATTTTTTAAATTCAGCTCCAGCCTATTCCATGCATATGAAACTGATGCTCGTTGTTTTGAATATTTGCTATTGTTTATATTTTTTAAATGTAGAACAACAGTTACATTGCATTAAATATGCTGTATTCTCTTCCTATCCCCCTTTGAATGTAAAATTGTTTGTTCCATGCTTGATTTTAAGTGTGGTGTGATTCATTCCCTGAGAGATTACCTATGTCTATGTCTATAGTTATGCTGTTGTTTGACTTTTTAAACTTCAGAAAGTTCTTCTTCATTAAAATTGATTCTTCAGCTGTTCTTTCATTTTTAGTGTTTTATTGTTATCTATTTTATAATATTAAAAAATTCAGAAACATTTTTAGGAAGCCTATACATGTGTACCCTGTGTCATTTGGTCTTCAGCTTTAGTATAATGCTCTTTCCTTTCTTTTGATGTGGTTTCTAATATCAAGAACTCATTAGAGGTGCAGTGGTCCCCAGACACAAGCATGGCATGGATAGTTTCTTGCTTCTCGCTCCTAGGGTCCTCATCTTCTAATGGCATCCTTCACTAGTAATGTCTTAGCTTGTCACTGATGTCCCATTTTGGGCAGAGGGGCTCAGCGTTGGTTTTCTATCATTTCTGAGCCTGTACTTCCTGAGTTCTCTATTTCCTTGGTTTTATGTCTCCAAAATCTTCAATCTTGCTACAGTTTTAAGCACATACTTTGGGTGTTAACAGGTTCAATGGCAGCATTCCACTGTGTAGATGCACTTCAAAACAGCATGCTGTGCACAGTAAGCACAATTTCACTTGTCCATGAAGAACTAAATATAATTTCTACAAAGATCTTCTCTGAGGTGGCAACCCCATTCCAATCCCACATCCACATTGCTGTTCCTATGCTGTGTGAGAATCACACATTCAAAATGTCTTCTGTTCCAGAAAGTTCAGCCTGAATTCAAATATTCTTAACAACTGTGTCTCTGTCCGGCTCCCTGCAGCATAATTTGCTGGTGGAAATATGTGGAGCAATTCACTCAGTGCTTTAGTGTGTGTCCTCAAATAAGCAGGACACTTCCATGGAGCATGCATTTTGCTGGAAAAGAATTAATTGTAATAGTTAGAATGGGGAAAATGGCAAGATAGAGACAATGTATACATGCAGTACTAGTGAAATAAAATCTACAAAAGTATGAAGACTAATTCCTGATGTGCATGAAACAGCTATATGATAATCATAGTGACATGGAGAAATAATTTGAAATAATTATAATTCATGGATTATTCAAAAAATCTAAAAAGGTAGAGGAAATGCTACCTGAAGAGCTATTCAGCATAGAGACAAAATTACCTTCATGTGGCAAAGAGTGTATATTTTGGCCCACCTATTTTAGAACCACCCTAAGAGGTGCCTCTAAAATCTCTTTATTGGTCAGAAGACAAGTTGGCAGACTGGTAGGTAGCAGGAGAGAGACCCTCTCTGAGAGAGACAGCTCAAATGCCAGAATAAAACACGCTGGAGAGACCCAAACAGAGAGAGATGGACTCTCACAACCCACGAAGAAACTAAAGTGCAAAAAAAACTGCTCAAATATTAGGTCCTGGGGCTACTATTAGTGAAGATAAGATCAGCAAGCACAGTGCCCTCCTCGAGCTGCCTGAATTCCTGCCTGACCTGAACAAGAAATCTGAGACAAAACAACCAGCTTGAGCTGCTGGAGTGCGGAGCTGAACAGCCCTGCGTGCAGCTCACCCTGACCCGGCCCTGCACACAGAGGCACCATGACTTTCCACTGCAGCCACGCTGAAGTCGGATGTCGTGGAGCCCAGCAGTTCTTGGAGATGTGGTGAGTGATGGGAATAAGACCCTACCATGGGAAAGAGGAAACCGACTGGACGACATGTTGGATTTGGGCAGAACAGCCCTAACTCCATAAGGAAGTGGCTTCAGCTGGTTGCTCCCCTCACTGAGCAGATTGGTGGAATCCACTTGGACTAGGCCAAGCCCCTGGCAGGGACCCAGTGAGTCACTTCGATATTACTTGCCTGAGATCAGTGCACACTGATGCAGTGAAGGTCTGAAAAGGTTGACTGGCCCCGAAGGGAGGAGCTAGCGCACAGTGCCCGTAGGTGAATCTCTGATAACCTACTGAAGAGGGCTAAAGCTCTTAGTCTGTGCCCTCTATAGGAGCCTTAAGAAACAAGAAAAGGGTCTGGGAATTACACTGTACACTTGTATGGAAAGAACCAAAAACATGAGGAAAGAGAGAAATAAGAAAACACTCCTAGCCCCCAACCCTGAGAACATTGATCCAGGAGAGGTAAATACAAAAGAGATTGACGGCAGCAAAAGTGCAACATCAAACACAGTGTTAGCGGACATAAAGAGATAACTTCAGGACATCATAAGCAGGACCAAAACTGAAATATTAATTCAAATTAAACAAGAGATGAGTAGATTAATAAAATAAGGGGTGGTCACCTCTCAAGAAAACACATACAGAAGAATGGAGGAACACAAATGGAGAGAAAACTTTAATGAAGAATTCATAAAAAACTAGAATTCATGAAGCAGATTCAAAGAGATTATGAGAAAAATAAAGACTCCATAGAAAGCTGGCAAAACTGCTTGAAAGAAACCCAACATAGACTATCAAAAATTGAACACAGGCTTGCAATGTGGGGTCATGAAAGGGAATATCTCTTAGAAATAACAAAGGAGCAGGCAGCAAAGATACAAAAACTGGAAGATGACAAGAGGATCTATAACTTAAGAATAAATTATGTGAACGAAGAAGCAGGAATCAAATCAGATGAATTACAAAGGCTATTCAAAGAAAATATTAAGGAAAATTTCCCAAGCATAGAAAAAAGAAATGATATGCAGAGGTATGAAACATACAGAACTCCAGCCACCTATAACCCAAACAGAGCTACACCCAGGCACATAATAATCAAGATCCCAGAAATTCAATATAAGAAGAGAATATTAAAAGCCATCAGAGAAAAGAAACAGATCATCTATAAAAGAAAACCCATCAAAATAATGGCAGACTTCTCGACACAGACCATCAGGTCAAGAAGAACGTGGAGTAATGTAATTCAAGTGCTGAAGGAGAACAGTCTCTAGCCCAGATTGATGTACCGTGCAAAACTCTCTCTAGAAATTAATGGAGAAAAAAGATGCTTCCATGACAAAGAGGAGCTAGGAGAATTTGTGACCACCAGTCCAACCCTACAAAAAATACTGAAGGACATTCTAGGGAGAGAGAACAACAATATGAGCATTTCAGGAACAGTGGCAGAGAGGCCTCAGTGAATGAGTCAGACAGTGAAGTGGAAGAGAAAAATAGACTATCAATGGCATAAAAATAGAATAGCAGAAATGAGGCAGAGAAGATAGGCTATAATCTCTAGTATAGAGGGCCTCGAAATATTAACAGAGAGAAATAGGCAGAGTAGATCAGGAGATAGGGTCCATTGAGCTGCTCTATATAGGGAGGCAGTGGGCCTCCAAACAAGCAGTGCACCCCATGGGAGTGAAAGGGGAGAAATAGTCTAAAAAAGGGAGGCAGAGGATATTGTTAATGGGGTAACAAGGTTTAAAATTTACATTATTCTCACCACTCTGCTTAGATGGATTATGTGCTGTTCCAGTTTGTCTAGTTATGCTAGACTTGAGGACATGGTCAGCTATCCCAAAAATAAGAGGACATATTATGGTAATCACCCCTAATTTTCCTATCAACTTAATCTGAAGCCCTTTATAACTTATACTGTCTTATTATGGCTGATCTTATTTGAATCTGGTTTGTTAGACTGCTACTTTGTATTGACTGATTTTATTTAAATCTGTTATAATGGATAGCATCAAGTCTTTTTTTAAAATTTTATTTAAAGAGGGAAAAACAAAACAAAATAAAACAGAATATAGCATAGTGACAATACAGTAATCCAAGGAAAAAAGGAAAAGTACAACAACAATAAAACCTAAGAAATTATTGCTTGACAGATTACATATTGACTTCTTGGAAATAGTTGTTCAAATTACAAAGTGAAAACATGTAAAGTAGACATTCAAACAGTGGGACTGTTAACAGTTCTGCTCCATGATCTGACAAAAACAGCAATATGGTCATCCATCTTACCCACTCAAATATATATGCAATTATATCAAAAGGATAAAATTAAACACAACAAAACAGCAAGGCACATCACAAGAAAGCAATGTAAGAGGCAAAAATTTGAAAACTAGACAATTGGAGATATTCACTCTCTGTCATATTGACTCTTGTTTTCTTCCAAATAGTTGTCCATATTGTCACATATAGGGAATTCACATGAAACAACCTAGTATGGAATTGATCTGAGCAGGATGAGGAGGGCATTACAGGTCTTCAAGACCAGACATCAGGGAAGCCATGAATGGCTGTCATAGTGTCTCTCATTCTCCTCAAAACGGCTGTCCATACCTTCAT
>PVJX010048143.1:0-11582 GCA_004027295.1 Dolichotis patagonum
TTTTATTTTGTTTTGTTTTTTCCTCTTTAAATAAAATTATAAAAAAAAAAAAAGAAAGAATTCTGAAATAGAATTCAACCTGTGCAGCCTAGGAGATTCCATGGTTTGCTGGCTCCTAGGCAGCAACACCACGGCAGAGCAGAGCTGCTGAATTCATGGCAGCCTGGAAGCAGGCAGAGCAGGGGAACAGTGTCAGAGAGGAAGGAGCCAGGGACCAGACATTGACCCCAAAGCCACGCCTCTGCGAACTGCCTGGACACACCCAGAGCTGTGCTCTCCCAGTGCCCTGAGCAGATCCCAAAGCCAATGAAGTTGTACTTCACCTTAACTGCTACATTCCACCCTTTGTCAGTTTCATACCCAAACATATGGTCATTTCTAAATAAAGACAAGAAGAAATTTGTAATCCACTTAATACAGCTATCCTGCGTACAGCTGGAAATGCATCTGTCCTTTCCCCCAAAGTCTCAACAGTTCCAGTGTTTTTCCAAAGTCTCTTCTGAAACTCAAGACAAACTGTTAGCTGTGAGCCTCTGTAAACAAACAAACAAACAAACAAACAAACAAACGAAGTGCAATGGCATACGGTATACCTTCTCATTTCAAAAGAGGGGAACAGGAAAATACCAAAAATTAGATCAAAACAAGGTTGAAACCTAGCAGGCAGATGTTAAATCTTGTAGCTCCATGTGTTGCATTTAGGGTGTACGGTGGTAAGATCTGAGTCACAGAGAGCTTTGGCAGTCTCTTTTCTGTGACTTTGTTTGTTGGAGCCTACATGGCTTTTCTTTTGGGCTGGTTTCTTTTTTGGGCTCCACCCTTTGGCTTGGCTCCACTTTCAGACTGGCTCCACTGTTAGGCTGTAGTTTTCTTCAGCAGATGCTTCTCAATCTTGGCATCTCTGATTTCCTGGGGTATCCACTGCGCCTTTAGCTTCATTCCCCCAGCTTCATTTACTGCCCAGGGGATCCTGCCTGGCCTTTCAGGCATTCACATGAAATCCTCTTGACTCCATATCTTACATTCCACATGCAAATGATGCCAAGGTCTCCTGTCAATGGAAGCAGTAGCTAGGGCCCCTTGGACCATGGCTGCAGTGGCCTCTCAATGCCTGGATGACTGAGCATGGGGAAATGAATCCTGGAGAACCAATTCCCTAGGAGGCCTTCCTTGAGCAGGGATCCCCGAAACACTCTTTTCAAATGAAAGGTTGATACTTTGGTACCCTTGTGCTTTTGATGGGTGGGGTCTTGCTGATTTCTGAGATTACCCCATGACATGTTTTTTGTATTGCTGTACAAATAGTTGATTTGTTTTTAATAGTGCCAGTCTTTTTTAGCAATCACATTTTCCTTTTTTTTTTTTTTTTTTTTTTTGTCTTTTAGAGACAGGGTTTCAACTGTGCAGTTCAGGCTGACCTTGAACTCACTTTTGTAGCCCAGGCTGGCCTTAAATTTCCAGGGATCCTCCTGTCTTAGCCTTCTGAGTCCTGGGATCACAGGCATGTGCTACCACTCCCAACCATATTTCCTTTAGACTCAACTTCATACATGTTTCTTCTGCGTTCAATTTAAATCTTTCAAATATTTTAGCTCTGTTTTTGCCCCCAGTTCTCCTTGTAAATTTGGGTAGAAGCAGCCAGCAGATTCCATACCACTGCCTGAATTTTGAAGTCTTGAGATTACCTTCATCAAATCAATTGCTCCACTGTTCTTAATCTCAGTATTTCTGTAAAGTTGCAGGACATGGATAAAATATAAACAATTTTTTCTGTCAGAGTATAACATGTCCTATAGTTCATCTGTCCTTGTTATCACATGAAAACTCTTGAACTTAACGTTTAGTGTTAGCATTCCTGCCAGTGTTCTGGTCTTCTGAGCTTCGACCAGAATTCCCATCAAGTCCTAGGGCTTCTCTAGCCTACATCTCAGACATTTAAAAACTCCTCCCATAAACCAATTTCAAAGGCTTCTAAACTGCATAAGAACAATCACAGCAATGACCCTACTCTCTGGTACCATTTTTCTGTGTTAGCCAACTTTCCCATAACTGGGACACAATACCTGACATCCACATCATGAAGGAGGAGAGATTTAATTTGGCTCATGCATTTAGAGGATTCAGCCTGTGGTTGAGTTGTTCTAAGGCAGAAGTGTGGTGGAGCAAAGCTTATCAGTTCATGGTGACTGTGAAGCAGAGCAGGGAAACAGTTCAAGAGAGGAAGAGGCAAAGGACCAGACATAGACCCCAAGGCCATTCTTCCTTGACCTGCTAGGTGTGCCCCAAAATATGATCCAGCAGTCCCCTGGCTAGATCCCAAAGTCAGTCAGGTTTACCCTCCACCCTCCTTAGCTGCCACAGGTTCATCTGTGGTGTTGTATATTCTGTGGGTTTGGACAAATGTAAAATGGCATGTGTCCCTCCATATATCCTACATAGCTCTATTTCCCACCTCCCTCCCTAACTCTGGCAGCCACTAAACCTTTTCACTGTCTCCCTAGTTTTGCCTTTTTTAGCATGTCATATAGTTGGAATCATACAGTATGTAGCCTTTTTTACATTGGCTTCTTTTATATGAGGCATTTAAGTTTTCTGCATGTCTTTTCCTGTCTTACTGGCTGATTTCTTTTTGGTGAATAACATTCCATTGTCTGGATGTGTCACAGTTGGTTTATTCATTCATCTATGAAGGGCATTTTGCTTCTTCTAAGTGCTGGTAGTTAGGAATAAAGCTGTGATAAACATCCACGTTGATGATTTCTGTGACATACATTTTCAGCTTCTTTAGATAAATACTAAAAAGCATGATTGCTGGGTTGTATGGTAAGAGAATGTATAGTTTTGTATGGAACTGCCAAACTGTTTTCCGGAGTGGCTGTACTAGTTTGCATTATAACCAGGAACATATCCACATTTTTGTCAGCACTTGGTGTTGTCAAATGTTTTGGATTTTGACCATTCTAATAGGTACATAGTGGTATCTCTTTGTGTTTTAGTTTGCAGTTCTATAATGATATATGACAAACATTTTGTTTTTACTATATTTAGTGATCTTCTTTGGTGAAATATCTATACAGGTCTTTGGCCCTTTTTTTTAAAAGTCAGTTCTTCCTTTTCTTACTGTCAAGTTTATATATATTTTAAATAAGAGTCCTTTATCAAATATTTCTCTTGCAAATATTTTCTTCTAACTTGTCACTTTGCTTCTCATTCTCTTGACAGTGTTTTTTGCAGAGCAGTTTTTAATGAAGTCCATCTTACCATTTCTTTCATGGATTGTGCCTTGGCATTGTATCTAGAAAGTAGTCACTGGTAGTACCCAGGATCACGTAGATTTTCTCGGTCTGTGTTTTTGTCTCTGTCTCTGTCTGTCTCCCCTGCTGCACTGCCCCTAAGTTGCTCATGCTGGCCTCCAATCTTTGATTCTCTTGTCTCAGTCTCCCAATTCAGCTAGAATTACAGGTATACACCAGTGTGCACCTTCTTCAGTTTTGAAGGATGATTTCAAGGGTATGGAATTCTAGGTTTCTGGCATGAACAAAAGCCCTGGGTTCAATCCCTAGCACTGTGTGTGTGCAGTGGTGGTGGTGGGGAGGGAAACAAAGGCAAAAGTCTAGGTTGGAATTTTGTTTTGTTTTTGTTTTTTAGCATTTTATGTGTCTCACTGTACTATCTTATTGCTTGCATAATTTCTGAGAAGTCAGATATAATCTTTATCTTTGCTTCTCTAATGCTATTATTTTTTCCCCACTGCTATCTTTCAGGAACTTTTCCTTATTTGTAGTTTGAAAGGATATGCCTAGGTAGAGTGGTGTTTTATATTGTTTTTTGGGGTGTGTGTGTGTGTCTTGGCATTTATCTTGCTTAGTGTTCTCTAAGCTTTATACACTTGTGGTTTTATATCTGACATTAATTTAGGGAAATTCTCTGTCAGTTTTGTTTCAGATATTTCTTCTGTTTCTGTCTCTCTTCTTCCTCATCTTGTATTCCCTTATACATGTATTATACCTTTTATGGTGGTCCCACATTTCTTAGTTTTTCAGTGTTTTTTAATCCTTGTTCTCTTTGCTTTTTAATTTTGGAGGTTTCTGTTGACATCCTCCAGCTCAGATATTCTTTCCTCATCTGTGGCCAGTGTACTAATAAATTCACCAAAGGTACTCTTTGTCTATGCTAGTATTTTTGACCCTTAGGATTTCTATCTCTCTGGTTACCTTACCCATCTTGTCTTGTGTGCTATCCACTAGAGTCTTTAACATATTGATCACAGTTGTTTTAAATTCCCCGAGCTGGACGTGAATACTAGGTCAGAGGGCCTGCTGTCAGTAGGCCTCTAGTCATGTGGTGATAAGGTGTGTGGGAGGAGGAGAGGCATTCTATAGTCCTCTGATTAGGTACCAGTCTTCCAGTGAGCCTCTGCCTCTGGACTGTGAACTTCTCGAGTGCGTCTTAGTTTCTTTTCTTCCACTTCAGTTGGGAGAGAGTGGCTAGGCTGAGCTGGAGTTGGGGATTTCCCTTTCAAGGGGACGGTGAGGCTCTGGTTAACCAGTTTTTCCTGAGAGCTCTGGAATATCTCAGAATGCTTCGTTTTCCTGCCACCCCTGCCAGTCACACAGGGGACTTTTCCCATGAAGTTTCTGTTCCATTACGTTGCCTTTGTCTGTATCTGCCTGTTTCTCCAATTTTGGGGGCAGTAATTTACTGTGTGATATCACTCCTTTTATGGATCTAAGAAGAGTTGTTGAGTTTTCACTTTGGTCAGCCTTTTACTTACTACGGCAGAGCAGTGACTTCTAAGTTTGTTTCCTGTAGAGTCAGAAACCAAAGGTCTCTTAACCTTCTACTTTTTGGTTTTGAAAAAGTAAACTAGTAATATTTCTCATTCACAGTACTGTTTGAAAACAGTTATAGAAGTAAATGTTTAGAAATTTTACTCCCAGTAAGTGAAAAAGGCACATTGTCTCTCGTTGCTACTGTCTTGTATTTTCTTTTGTATGTAGTTTTAGATATTTTATTTTTCTACAAAGGAATTTTGAGCAGATGAATGTGACATGTGCCTGTAAGGAGCAGACTTATTTTTATGTGCAGTTCTCCATTGAATTGTTATACAGTAATTCACTATCAGTGTTTCCTGTGCTTTTCTTTTGTAACCAGTGGTCCAGTATGGTTTTTTTTTTTTTTTTTTTTTTTTGTACCGGGGATCAAACTCATGACCTTGCGCTTGCCAGGCAGGCGCTTAAGCCACTGAGCTAAATCCCCGGCCCCTCAGTATGGTTTTGAATGGGACAGTGTATGCCCAAGAATAAAATCACTTTGAACCACTATGATTACCAGCAGTGTTCAGCTGAGTTTCTGAGTTCAGTTTGTAACCTGCTGGTACACATACTCCCTTGACTTGTCATTGCGTGTTCTCAAAATAAAAGCAAAACAGGGGCCAGGGATTTAGTTCAGTGGCATAAGCATCTGTCTGGCAAGCACGAGGTCATGAGTTTGATCCCCAGTACCAAAAATAAAAATAAAAATAAAATTAAAATAAAAGCAAAACAAAACAAAGCAAAAAAGATTGATTTAAACAACAGAAATGGAAACAGATGCTACCACCATCTTTAAAAACTCACGGCCTCTATCCCATGCAATCTTACCCCATGCCTCCCACCAAAATCCCTTGTGAAGTACTTTAGGAAATATTGCTGCCACTGGTGGTACAGCAGTATAATATAAAAAATGGAATATTGTAATATAAAATTTGACATGTAATTGAAAAAGATCGATACATTAAATAGTAAGTGTTCATTGTGGGATGAGAAAGGGGAAGCATTTGACATTTAATGTGTAGATAATTTGAATAGGAAACTAGCTGAGTGCAGAATCTCATCTACTATTTGGCTATATATATATATATATATCTTAACCCTTAAAAACCTTTCCCAGTATGATAGATTCCCCCCCCCCCATTTTTTATGGGAGAAAGCTAGAGAGGTAAATTTTCCAGGGTCACCAAGGTAGTATATCATGGGGCTGTTATTCAAATGTAGGATTAACTGAAGAACATGATTTTCTTAGGGTTAACCTAGATGTTTGCAAAGTCTACTGCTCTAATTATTTTTGTGTCTTGTGAAGTGTCAGAGTATAAATATCTATGTAATGACTTTTTCAATTTTTTTAGGCATATTTGCAACTATGTATTATTATTTATTTGGGATAATAATTGCATTTTTACATTTAGCTAACTGATTTTTTCAGGTCTTTTTATATTAGTGAGCCAAGCTTTAGTAAACACATAGCATCTCCAATCTGAAAAATCATTAATAAATATATAGATGATAATTACATTAATAAATATATAGATTACATTACATTAATAAATATATAGATTACAGTGCATGAAGAAGCGGTTTGTTATTTTTTCCTAATTGTTTTTCTTTATGACTCTTACCAGGTGAAATTCCAGTTTTGGTAGCAGGAAAGAACAAGTAACAGTTTTGTGAATTGTAAAATTTGATATTAGAATGGTAAACAAGATGGTGTACTATAGCATAATAGTTAACAGAAAGAAACAGAGCTGTTGTCGAAGAGATCGAAGACACCAGAAGGCATATGGTACCTGAACGAGTCATCTTTGGCATTTGGCCATCTCAGTTTCACAGTAACATGAAAGAGCTCTTGGAATTGCTCTCCTTTATATTCTATTCCTGGAAATTAATCCTCAGATTTTGAAAGATCCTTTTATTTTGTGATTGCATCTTTCAGCAACAAGTCTTATCTTGTGTAATTTACCTTATTTATAATGCTCAGGTGGAAGAAACTTTCAACCTCTGCAATTGAAAAGATCACTCCCACTGTGCGTTTTGGGGTGCTTTCAGCTGTGTTGCAGTTGAGCAAGAAGGGTCAAGACAGGTGAATTCTTTCCAGAAGCGCTATTGAATAACCGAACAGGTCCCTGGGATCTCTTCAGCAGTAACACAAGTGACTGTGTATTCTTGCTCTCTCTTCTTCCATGCCCAGCTCCCTGTGGTCACTCTGCAAAGAGCTCTTTAGTTGTGAAATGATTCCACAGTTAAAATGGGGCCAGGGGGAAGGAAGCCGTTTCTGTAAACGGTGACTCTCTGAGCTTTGCTGGGTTGCTGACTGGGTATTAGAACCTGTCATTGTTCACTTTTGTGAACACTTTTGTGCCGATTTGCCTTGCTATCATTTCAACATGAAATGGAATCATTCCTCCTAGTACATAACATCCCGTGTAAGATAAGTGATCACGCTTTACAGGAGTTGTGGTTTCTTGACCTATTGCACTGGTGATGAACCTTCTAGAGCTTTCAGCGATGCCAGGCAGCCCGCTGCCCTAGGTTCACCACCACCTGTCTATATCGTCTATTCCACAGCTCAGCAGTGGGCAGCAGGGACAGCGGAGCCAGGAGGAAAAGCAGGAGCCAGAGGGATTTGGTACCATTCCCTGACCCAGAAGACAGGGCGTATTTAGAATGGCATTCAGTATTTCTCAAGGATTTAGCGCAGCTTCTAGAAGTGTCTACATTTTCAGGGTGACAACTGGCACCCCCCTCTAGGTGGGTCAGTTCTTTAGTACTGTCAGTTCGAAGGACTTTTGACAATACTCCTTACTCTGGAGGCAGACCTGGTGCTGCTCTCCTGAGCTTTTCTGTAACTCAAAGCTTGTTTGTTTCCTTGTTTGTCTCCCCTCTGGACCATGAATCCTTGAAGACTGGGTACCCTCTTCTCACTCTTAGTCAGTGCCTCGTACATATTTTGTGTTTCATAAGTGTGTGTTAAACAAATGAAATAATGATGTTCAGCTCACAGGGGTCTCCTTTCCTTCCTCAGAAAAATATAGCACAAATGTTACCAGGTGTCTCCATTGGATAACTATTTGATGATGAAACATAGTAGCCTGTATATGAATAAAATTGAACTATAAAGGCAATTATAAAGTAGATAGGAATATATAAGCTTAATCAGAATTGGCCAGGACGTGTATGAAGAATATTTCCAAACTTAACTGAGACACATAAAAAGAATTGGGGCACATAAAACAGTCCCTTGTAAGTAACATACTGTGTTTATTAACAAGAAGAGTTAGTGTAGTAAATATATCTTTGTCTCTTTTGTCCATATTTTTCTAAAATTTAATGTAGTTCCAACAATTTGCAGTGTGATTTTTCTTCTGTAGAATTTGATAAAATTAATTCTAAAATTCAAAAAATATTGCTTGAGGTTAATGAAGAATAAAAAAATTTTTATCAGCTCAACTACTAAAACAACAGAAAATAAAAACAAAACAGTATACAAACTAAGAAATAAGGATCCAGTATGACCTGGCAGAACTTGACATAGAAATAAGAAACTTGATAGAACACAAGAAGAAAATTATAAGCTGGGAATGGTGGCACACACCTACCTGTAAGCCCAGTACTGCGAGGGGCTGAGGTAGGGAGATCACAAGTTTGAGCCCAGCCTGGGAAATCTAGTGACTTAAATTTAAGAGAGGAACACCCTAGTGCTGGATCTGGGGCAGCTCAGTGCAAAGGTCCTGGATTTAATCCTCTGTACCCACAAAAAACAAACAACTAGGCTTCATGAGTCTAGATGCAAAAATCTCTATCAAAATTTTAGCAAGTGTTATCAAGCCAAATAGAAAAATATGATATATATTTTTTATTGTATATATACATCTGGCATATTGGGGCCACCCATGTTTAAGAATTCAGGGTATCTAGCAGCATCTCATAATCAATTTCAAGTATATTTATACAGCAAAACAGACTAATAACACTACTTAAAGGCCAGAAATAGCTTCACATTAGCTCCAATCAAATTTTGGCACAAAATGAATTTTTGTGTCACAGTCCAAAAAACAAACCTCTTCGGTTAGAGCTTTTTGATTTCAGAATTTCTGGTCAAAAATTGTCAGTTCTTTAATGGATATATGACATTTCAAATCAGTTATGAAGGGTTTATGAAGTGTTATGATTGCTTACTAATCATTTAGGGAAAAAAGAATGACATTAAATCCCTACCTAATAGCAAATTTTTAAATTTATTGTTGAAGACTTTACTATTAAAAAACTAAAAAATCTGTAAAGGTAGTAGCATAAAATATATAGTGATTCTTTATAATCTTTTGATCTTTGTAAACAGGCAACCATTAGCGGAAACTAAAAAAATTTTAAAGAGGTTAAACTATCTGAAAATTAACTTTTTTTTATAATAAAACTAAAAATAAAGTATAAAAATAATATCAATGTTGAAAACAATATTGCTGCCTATATAGTTCCCAAAAGGTTCTTACCCATAATTTATAAAGAGTTCCTATAGGTTAACAAATAAAACATGAATTCTCCAGCACAGAAGTGGTCTAAGGATATGAAAGAAGATTTTGCAAGAGAAACAACACGAAAGGCTGGCAGTACTCCACTACTTCTGTGACAACAACTGTTACTAGCAGCTACCATTTACTGAGTTTGCCATGCACTGGGCTAAGGGCTTTACATCTAATGCTTAAGAAAATATTGAGACAGGTGCAGTTATTTACATTTTGCAAAAGGGACAGCCCAATTTAGGGAGTTAAGGTAGCTTGTCCTGGACTACACATTTAGAAGCACTGCTGCAGTGCAGTGCTGTCCACCTCCAAAATGCCTGCTCTTCGGTGCTCCACCGGCTTAGCACCTCTGCAGATCACTGCACTTAGGCAAGTGCCATGGGACAACCAGAAGTTACCACTTGTTTTGTCTATCAGGTTGACAAGAAATTGGCAGAAATGTAAAAAGAATACTTGTAGCTAGGTCCGAGTGTGAAGTCCGCAGTCTCATGTGCTGCTGGGGGAGTATCAGCTGGTAGGATGTTTCTGGAAGGTGCTGTGTATCAAAATTTGACAAAATGCATCAAAAGCCACATCTTTTGAGCTAGTGCTTCTGTTTCTAAGAATTCATCTGAAAGAACTAATTAGACAAGTTCTGGTAAGTAAAAAGATGTTTATTTCACTATTGTTTATAAAAGAAAAAGGACTGAAATAGTTTACTGAGCTATTACATCACTTGTGGCAGACATCTCCAAGAGTTTAGGTAGGTGTAGTGTGCCAGGAAAAACATCTTCGAAGGAGGATGTGGAACATGATGTTGACATGGTATATAGAAGTGATTTATCTTCTTGCGTATTTTTCCTGCAGTGTCTATTGATTATTTTTGCTCTATAACTATATACTGTATTATGTGTGTACTACAGCTGAAAGAAAGGTGTTTTAAAACAGTTTTTTCATACTGATGGAACATCAAAACCTGAAGGTAAAGTCAAAAATTCAAGGTTGCCATCCAGATCTGTATTTTCTTCTTCTTCTTCTTCTTTTTTTTTTTTTTTTTTTGGCTTTTGTTAGGGAGTATTTAGGAACTTCCTGTATTTATATTTTATTCTTTGAGAGTAGTTGACACTGGCATAAACTCACACATACACATTATTTCCTGTATGTTTTTCCAAGAATTGCTGGGCTCCTTTTTCAGTGATTGTGTGTAAAGTAATATTTTGCCAGCTATTTGATTTAGAAATCCAGGCGATGTGAAAATTACATGAGTAAAGTCCCTGATAAATGTGAGAAAGTCCTATTTTTGTTGCCCAGCCATTAGCTCAGTAAGGTCAGGTTCCCCTACTAGATTGACAATCTTCTTGATTACAAATAAAAGTTTTAAAAGCTGTCTCAGCAAATATGGATGAGGAGATCTGCCTCAGGAATCATCTGGTTTAGGAAAAAAAACAAGATTTCTGATGGGGAGATAATTATTTTGGGAGCATCTTATAAAACCTATAGAATTTATTACAAAATGGTGAAATCCAGTATTTTATATGATCTGTGAGTAATTTATGCAGTGACTTTGAACATCATTCTGATTATTTAAAGAACACTTTTTAATGTGGAGTAATCAGCGGTGTATATTTTGACAGTGTCTCTGAAGATTCAGATGCAGATCTGGGTTCCATTTGATTGACTTGATACTTTTAGAAATAGATTTCTACATTGCATACAAATGAAAAAGGAAAATACTCATAGTGAGAGTGCTGGCTTTAGATAGTTCCAGAGACCAAAAGAACATGACAACCGCAGAGAAAATGATTAGTAATGGACCCTTAAGAGTTAGTATCTTAATGCAGTCATTATTTTGAATGACTGTTAAAATGGTTTATTGATCCTGTCCTGTTTTGCCATGCTGTTTTGAAGCTGTACAAGTTATGCTGCTAGTATTAGAGTAGTTGAACTATTGAATAGCAAGCAAGAGGGTGCATGTGAAGACAGCCCTTGATTACGATCCAGGCTTCCCACTTAACTACTTTTTAAGTTCTAACAAATTTGAGTCTTTAAGTTTCAGGATCTTCCTCTCAAAAGTCCTCTCTTAAACTCACTGTGTACACAGGCTGGCCTGAAACCTGTGATAGTGTGCCTCTGCCTCCCAAGTTGTAGGCTGATAGATGTGTGTTATCATATATGGCTAAGATAATTTTTTTAAAAAAGTAACTGTTTCTGGCACATATTAAATGCTCCATAAATAGTTGCTCTTGTATATAATCTCTTAGAAGAGTTT